>NW_019775659.1:0-27198 GCF_001039355.2 Lingula anatina | reverse complement strand
TTTTTTGGCACAATGTGTAGTTTTCGGGATTTTTTTTTATGCAACGTTAGGTTCCGAAAAGGATGTGACGGTCACGAAATGTTCAAAAATGAACGAGTTGTTTTAAAGAGCCGACAATAAACAAATAATTATTATTATTTCTGAAGTAACAACTTCAATGAATTGCTAAGATACTAAAGTAATAGTGTAGCCAGATGAAACATTATACAATAGACCCAGAAGTCCTACAGCACACTTCTAACAGCTGCAATTTGTGACTTCGTATTAAAGTAATACATGTGTGCCAAGAACAAATTGCCCTCTGTCATACTTACCCTGGGCTTGAACTTTCAGCTCCAGTGATGTAACGGTAAGAACAAGGCAGATCCATATGAGATTCTCCATTTCACATCAATTCTGTCCAGACGCATTAAACCGATGCCAGATTCTGATAGTGCCAACAGTGCTGAAGCACGTGACTTGAACTCGGGGCAACGCACACGCGTGACTTGAACTCAGAGTTAAGAACACGCGTGACTTGAACTCAAAGCTATGAATTGTCAAGAAGAAATCTACATGCTCCTGGTATTAGTATCAGCGGTTGACTCTGCTACACCAGTAAGGCCTGCATACTGTCAGGAACCACAGTATAGAAGAAAGTGTAATTATTACTTTTAAAACTTACGTAAATGTCAGACTGTCAGAAAATATCTCTGAATTCGTCCCTGTCATGATGTATTAACTCAATCGGAGGAAGCCATTGTTTCATAAAATTCATACATAGGAAGCCATGTTGTATAGTATCTCAAGATAATACTTCACACCTTGCAGTTCAAATTTTAATGTCCTTTGTTTCGAAGCCAGTAATCTGTTGGAGCTTGATTACAGGGAATTATTAACGGTCCTCTCCATGAGGGGGTGGACTTGTGTATGAAGTAACCAATCAGTTTTTAAGTTATGTGATGGACAGTTTAGTAGATAAAGTTTAGTATAAAAAAATCCGTACACTTAAATCTAGAGAGGGATGAATATGCAGGAAGAAGAGTAATATGAGATGTGAGACTGGATAGGAGAGAGCAATATGTATAGAGAGAGGAGGAGAGAGAGGCCATACTTGTATCATGTAACTTTTAGTGTAGCAAAGTATATTCTGTTGAAGTTACAGCATGGAGTCGTTTCATTCTTTTCCGTGTGCAGAATTTAAGGCAAGGAACCTGGGAATCTCTGTAGCAGTATATATATTGCAGATAGCGTTATCCAAAGATGTGAGCCCACTGAGCCCAATCCCTAGGGTTTTATCATAATATGGTAAATTTATGTAACGTGGGGCCCGGGATGGTCTCAAGGTGGGTCCCCACAATGGGTTTTCCGTCACCCCAACATGTGGAAGCGTTTGCTGGTTAGGCTTATAAATCAAATCGGATCGCCCTTAATTTTTTTTATCTTCCATAGTCCCCATCTTCCATGTATGTTTGTTCATTTCATCTCTGTATTCATTTATTTATTATCTTTTGATTTATTTTGCTGACAATACTAATGAAACACACTTACAACACAAGCAAGTACTGTAAACTCAGGCCTGCTTATTACAAAACGTATCAAAAGTATAAACTCACTGAATTTTCAGGCTTTTAAGCTTTTGAATTAAGGAACCTATGCTTATACTGAGAAACATAAAAGCGATGTTATATGAATTTTTTATTGATTAAAAAAAATTAAAACTGAATCTTGAACAACTGCATCTAACACGCAGCTCTTCTGATTTTCCGTGTCATGTACTACTTTTGTGGTCGTGATAGATTTTCATACAAGTATTATCTATTACTGCTGTCGGTGTTTTTTTTTTTAATACCGAGTTGCTACATTAACACACAATACCTATGGGACATGTCGTTGCAATGGCGGTTAAATAAATGACGAGGTGAATGCGTTTTAATATACAGGCACTGTGTGTGTCTTTATACGTATTTTGATCGATGTGTCTGTCCGTACCGTCGTCGGTGCCCTCTGTTATTTACCTTAAAACTGCCAAAACATATTTGTGCTTTATTTTAGATAAAAAAAATAGTATGATCGTTTTTTTTTCTTGTAAAGTAAGTGATTCCTTTCCTTTTCTTGAGTTTAATTTATGTCAAAGGTCGCCCTATAACCAACCTGTATTTTTATTTTAATTAAAAAAATTGCTATGTGCCATTGTTTCGTAACAGGTATAAGTCCCTTTCGAAAATCAGCATGGCCGGATTATTCTTTCAAAGAAGTTGTTTTTTTCCATATAATTTGGTGACGTCCTCTTCGTTTGAATGCCAATCCTTATTTCAGTTTGAGCTAAATTTTGCTGAGTAGCTTTGTACGCCATTCGGCTTATTTTTAAAGCAATGGGAATAATTTTTTAAAGTAATTTGCGAGCTTTGTTACGAGTAGTTAAAGAAATGCGATTTTTTTTTTTTTTTTTTTTTTTTTTTGAGTACGTTCCCTTTTTCTTTGTTATCCTGTTGAAATTTTTAGTTCAAGGATATGAAAGAAATAAATCTAAGCGCTTTTATCTTGAAATAAATATTTGGATCTAGAAGCGACATTTGTAAGTTGTCCAAACAACAATTTAAAATTGAAATATGTTCATTTTTCGTCCTTCCATTTTGTTTTCAAATCAGTTTTGTGCTATTCACCAAAGCAACTCCACTCCTGTGCAGGCATAATCTCTGCTTCTGATTAACAAAATTATTACCCAAAGCAGATGTTCCCAAATCCAGTCACAAACTATCACCGTTCACGCGTAAATATGCGAAACTTTAAATGTAACCCGCGCGTATTTGGTTATTTGCTTTCTACTTTCTGGAGAACATCGCCATGAAGATGTTTGCGGTGCTTTGTCTGTTAGGCTTTCTCTTTGGTGAAACAGTATCAAAAACAGGTTGGTAAATTTTTCATAATACAAGTCTTGGTGAATGAGAAGTATTTCATAGACTACATGTATGTGCAGTTTATTGCTGGTAGGTTCACAACCTATCGGGATATACATTAAAAAAATATATTTTTTTTAATGTTTTCGGTGCTGTCTGGAAATGTTCAATTTACGCTTGCAGCAAATAATAATAATGAAATTACTAAAAAATAAATAAAAATAAAAGAAGTAATAATAATAATAATAGTACGGTTTACAATATAAGTATTTACTACTAAAAATTGCTGATGCTCTGTTAATTTTGCTACTCAACAGAATCCTACGGCACATAACGATACCCTCTTTGGATGTAATTTGAAATTTTGTTAAAATTTATGATTGCAGGAAATGTAGACAGTGGCGTCGCCTTTTCCGTGGCTAAAAGCGAAACCTTCCGTTCACGGGAAGGGGGACCCATGATGTACGACAGAGTAATTCTAAACATTGGCGGCGGATTTGACGCATCCACTGGCAAGTTTGTTGCCCCTGTAAGCGGCTTGTATCACTTCGACTTTCACTTCTTGACAATGAGCGGCAACCACGGGTGGCAGGTTCTTAACCACAATGACGAGTACGTAATCTCGGCCTATACCGGTTATGGTTGGACCACTGGCAGCAATAGTGTTAACTTACGGCTAGAGCGAGACGACAGAGTTTCTATCTCTTATAAAGTGATTCAGAATCACCAAGCAGGATTCTATGGGAGTGTAAGCGATATGTACGCCTCCTTCAGCGGCTTTTTGATTAACTAAAACGTGGCGTTCACATTAATAGGACATGGGTTGTGAGATTGTAGAGAAGTCGCTTCAAACCGCCCGCAGAAAACACCGAAATATCCTGAAGTTAAAAATATGAGCCAAAGAATTGTGAAATCACGGTTTAGCCATTTCTCACTGACTTAAAAACGTGGCAGTTGTAGCCTATGTTCCAATGTGACAGTTATTGGCTTTAGGCCTACTCAGTTTACTGAATGCCGGAATAAAAAGACAAATACTCGTTTGTAACAATGTTTTCCAATAGGTTGTAATTATAAGGTTTAGCAATATATCCCATTTATAATTAAAATATTCAAAGAAATACTGGACTTCGCTATTTTTCACAATATACATTTCTTGTATGTTAGCATGCATTGAATGGACAGTATAAGAAAGCCTGGAATTGATATTTTTATGTACTTAAACAACTTCAAAAATAACCGTTTGGTCAGCTTCTGAATCAGTCTTTATTGTCAAAGATAATTATTTCTCCAGTTTTCTGATTTCATACAAATTATAACAAGCAACATTCAACAACGCTACCTGTATGCTAGCTCCTAAGACCTGCATAGCAATGGTACCTTTTGAAGGCTTTACCAGGATATGGAAATTACACACTATATTATTTGATTTCATGAGAGATATCAGGTTTGAATTATTGAGAAATGATTTTCAAATGAAAGTGGTGGAAAATAATTTGATTTACCAATGTATCTTCTAAAATCTCTACAAAATCCTGACATTTAATGCATTACACAGATCACAGAAAATAAACTCAACATTCGAACAAAAGCCTTAATTTTGTGTATGCATATGTTGTACTTGAACTACATTTTTTTAACATCTAGTTTTGAACCAAAGTCAGAAAAAAAATCACCTGACATTTGGCCATCTTCACTCTTCAACAATGTTTAACAAAGATATTATAAATTTGATAAAAATTAAGTTTTTAAAAACTTTTTGGCATGGAATGTAAGATGAAAAAAAAAAACAGATTACTTGTTACATGGGACATGTAAAAAGGGCAATTTGTCTTTGTTCACTATACAAAGGCAATCCTTGTTATACTTGTACAAAATGTTAACATGACAATGACAGACTTATCTTTCTATATTAAATACCTACAGACATAGAAAATGAAGAGGTATTATGCAAAATGTTTAATTTATTATTGTTACATAATGAAAGTAACCAAAAAGAGATAATTGCTGCCAATGATTTGTCATTTTAATCATAACACAGCTGTCATTTGCCAAAACTTATTACTGTCATAAAGCTACAGGGATTTTTAATATACTTGAACCAAACTAGCACAAAATTCATCTTGTGCCAATTACCATACTGACATCAATCAAAATTCAAACAAAACTTTCTCATTGGCAAATATCTTTTTTTTAATTGTCAATCAGTAAAGTCAATTTTTTTTTTTTTTTGCAAATATCAAGTGGCACCTTTAACATTATAGCTTGCATCAAGCTCCATATTGTTGAGATACTCTCTTCAAACCATTTTTCTCCTTTTATCACTGTGGCACTGCCTTTCCCATAAACACACCAGTGGGATTGACGCTGTAAGTAACTACATCACTAGTTGTGTGAACTCCTATTTTGCTCCCATCAAACACTTCTGTGATGAGGTAAGACTTTGACCCTGATATTCCCATGTCACTTAACTTGTAGTTCAGCTTCGCCGGTGTGCCATATACACCATAGTTTACAATGGTGAAGGCGTAGCTTCCAGTTGGCATAACAGGGCGCGTCCACACTTGAATGTCATTGTTCTGAAAGGGAGAATTAACACGCCACCTTTTTAATTTTTCATCAAAAGAAGAGCTCATCTGGATATTTAAGTACAGATAACTTCAAACAATAACATTTAACATAAAAGGTCAATTGTTTGCAAACATTTAAAGAGCAAAACTTTTTTCTCTTTGAAAACCTCTTTAGAAACTGAAAGTAAATGAATATATTTATATGCAAGTAAAGTGGCAGACATCTAGCATAACACTACAAACCCCTAAAAATAACAATGCCCCAAATGTACTCACCTTAATAACTCTCTTCCCCATTTTTCCCATGGGATCTTGGTTGATAGCTATTACATTCTTATTCTGCAGTATTGCCTTAGACTCGGGTGCTATGTGCCTTAGATCGTTCCCCATGAGCAGTGGGGAAGCCATGATGGCCCACATTGCCATCTGAACCCTCTGCTGGTCATAGCTCAGACCATAATTGCCAATGATTAACTAAAAGTGAAAATATATGCTTCTGTACGCATATAATACAATTATAGACTTTGTCTGAGGTTGAAAACGTTGTTTTGCTGACCTTAAACGAGTAATATCAATGAAGGTGCAGCCGAAGAAAACAATACAAAGCTTAATGTTAATGTCACCACTGATGACACCAGTGTTAAAACTGTCCATGTTTTATTGCAAGTCACCCTTTATTAGGAACACAGTGGTGTTAACTCGCTATACAATCTACACTCATGACATCAGAAATGTCACCCATGTTTGGTTTAAAATCAATGGATACAAAATGAATAAGTGAATGGACAGGTGAACTGACTAGTAAAGAAACAAAAACAAAATAAATAAATAAATAAATAAAACAAAAAATTTACCAAAAGAAAATCTAACAAAATTCAAGTCAAACATGAACAAACCATATCTGGGTCATTCCATGCCCCTGGCCCAGCAAACATACTGAAGTTCCCTTTATCATCTCCGTAGAAATCGATAATTCCCTTCAAGCTGTCCCAGGAGTCTTGAATGTCATCGTAATTCCTCCACAAGTTGCATGATTGGGCGATGGCTTGATAGTCTGGCTGTATATGAGAGGAAAATGTGATAATTACTACACAATTTTAGAAGACAATATTTTAGTGAGAAGATAAAAAAACTGTTGATCAACTTGCCAGATAAGTACAAGGCAGATGTTGTACATTATTATGAAAAACATCTCAAACACTTTATAACTTAAACATCTCAAATACCATACAACTTAAAAAATATATTAATTTACTCTCTAGTTATGGTGCAGCTCACTGCAATTTTTCTCGAAAAAATAGTATAACTTAATATTTCACATTAAAAGTTTATAGATTCCCTATGTTTTAATCTTAATTCTTTGTCAAAGGGAATATTTTTAATTATAACATCCTGTTATCATTTCTGTTGACAACAGAGTTGAAATGTAACTCCAAAACAGTTTTTGAACTTATCAAATGCACACAATTTTTAATTTTCTGTTGATGTACTTGTATAAGTATAGATTTTTAAAATCTCATCACTGTAAGATTAACAATTTTATATATATTCATGTGTGATTTCATTTGTTCCTTTCATTTCAAACTAATAAACTAGGCATAATTCTTCAGTATTAAAATAAAACTAAAATTGCTTATAAATATAACAAGTAAACATTTTAAACAAATTAAATGAAAAAAAAGGGCTTAAATCCTACCCACACTTGGCAGAGTCCTTACCTGCAGCTTACCTCTTTAGTCTGATAAGCTGGCCATTCACATGAATAAACTATTGGTCTTCCAGTTTGGTTTAAGTAATACCCCATGGCTGGATAGCCTGTTAAAAAGTGAACATTCTGGACTCTCTCTACTCTCAAATTTAACCCTCTTCTGGATATGACATGACTGACCTTAAACTGGCCAGAGACCCAAATATTGGTATGATCATAGAATTATATGGTCTGCCAATGTACATACAAGTATATCACCAATTCTCATCCTTTTCTGCCCATCTCCCTTGCCACCCCCCTCCCCCCAGTTCAGTTGCCCCTTTTCACCAAAATCCCAAGCTGTGCATATTAAGCAATATACAAACCAGTTTTGGTCCTCCTGCTAGATAAGCAGGCCAACTACAAGAGTACATTATGGGTCTGTTAGTTCTATTGAGAGCTCTGCCCATCTCTGGATATCCTACAAGAAGGAGAGAGAAAAATATGCTCTTAGCTTTTAAACAAAAGAAACAAATTAAAGCAAATTTAATCTGCCTGAGCTCACAAAATACACTAAATTTCTTCTCTATTTGTCAAATGTTTTTGCATTTACTATAAAAGTTCCAATTTTTGCAATTTTTAAAGAAATCAAGCTTAATTTTCTATGCTACTGTGAGCCCAGTTTTCTGCTAGCAGCACTTACAAAAAAAAAAAAAAAAAAAAAAAAAAAAAGAGATGGGCATGAAAACAGGCAAGAATTATTTTAGTAAGTGCACCCTCTATCCCAAGAACCATAGGCCGTAGTCCCATAAACACCATCAGTATATGACCAAATTCTGCAGCGTCTCTCGCTGACTGCAATCAGCTTAACTGAATGACATGCATACTCCTGGTGTCAAGTACAGGTAGAATACAGAAAAGCTGGTGATCTGACAAGTGCATTGGAAACAAGAGGAGGTGTGTCAGTTAAAGATGCATACAAAGTCAATTTTTTGTCACAAAAACCAACCAAATGTCAGCATATAGTTTCAAGTAGTATAACTAAGAGAATTGTCAAAAGGCATTGTTTAATTTTACCCGAAAATGATGTTTGAACGTATATTTCTGCTGGCATTCTAAGCTGTATGTCAATGGGGCAGGAAAGTAGGTCACGAAAGTAGGTTAAATTTACAACCATAAATTTGAAGAAAGGAGCAGTCAAAAGGTCTTTTATGGCTGGTCGAGTGATCTATTCAGTTTATCCCTTGGCAAGTCAAATTTATTTGAGTCATATAAGAATCTAGTATAAGTGGTTTACATGTGTTACTGGAAATCCACGCTCCACCGATGCTCGGTTAGTATGTACCTTTAATTAAGCTGATTGCACTTGCAGAGATCCCTGCAGAGTAGGAACTATCCACAGACTGATGGTGTATTTGAGAATGGGCTCATACACATGTATAATAAGAGAATGACTCATTCCAAATGTCCATGACCACACATCATGATCAGCTTGCTCTTCTCTCAGCCACTATGCCAGAGTATAAATTGCCAAATAACAATAGAAGTATGCAGTCTGTGGTGAAAGAAAAGAGAGTGACAAAGAATTCACAATTTTCATGAGATCTACAACTGGTCTAAGCCATTAGTGAGCAGCAAGCACCCTATCCAACCGTGATTAGTTAGACTGGGTTAATCCCACAGATTTAGATCAATCCATCTGGATCGTGCTAAAAAATTAATTACCCCCGTACAGCTTTTAGTAGGCAGGACAGCCATTTAAGCCAGTTAGCTGACAGCAATCTAGTGAGACTCCCCAGAGGGATAGATCGATCTAAATGTCTGTGGAAATGGTCTCTTAGTCAGAGGATTACCTGGTTGTGAATGTTCTCAAAGTTATACAACAGTTGAACAGTTGACCTGCAGGGAAAAATAGACTGGGGGCGGGGGCGGGGGGGGGGGGGGGGGGGGGAAAGGGGGGGGGGGTCGGGTCTCAAAACAAGCATAACCTGTGAAATGGCCAATATTGTGACATGCTCTAAAACTGGTCGCATAAGATATTGAGACAAACCAGTAAGGACGTGAATTAGACAGGACATATCAATACACAAAATTAATTCTACACTCAGAAACAAACAAACAAAAACTGTGGGCTCATGCCAGCATGTAAACCTCATAATGTTTTACATATATGTATACGTATATANGGGGGGGCGGGGGGGGGGGGACAGGAAAGTGGTGGAAGGGGAACAGAATTCAGATTAACAGAAATGTTTTCCCTGTTATTTAACATTTTAGTTGTGATTGAAAACCTGCTATACAGAGTGCTCATGTTCCCTTATTGTGCTTTACTGGGAAAAGTGATGCACGATATATTATAGCAGAACAAGTTTTTTTACCATTAAAACATAAAGCTGTCTAAATATGCGAAGGAGTTCAATGGCAAATTGAAAAGTCCATCATATTTTGTCCAGAAGTGTTGTCTTTGATCATTTGTGTATTAAATACATCTCAAAATAGTTATGACCATTCAAACTAAATTTATCAAATGAAGACATGAAAAACTGTTTTAACATCAATGGCAAATATCACATTATTTCTTAAAATAAAATTTTCCATAAAATAAATTTCTGGACAAAATTTATTTCAGCTTGACACCTGATAATTTAATCCACTGTGTCATCTATATTATGAGCAAAATCAATGACAAATAATGGAAAAACTATATGATATTTTACATTTTCTATAGGCAAATAGAATTTATTTACTAATAGACTTTAAAATGCCAGAGTGAGCCTAGAATATTATCCAATAACATTTCTGTTAAAACATACCATAAGGCATAAGTTCGGTGGGAACATTACACCCATCAAGTTTCAGCATGTCCACCCCCCAGTCGGCAAATGTCTGGGCATCTGTGTCCATCTGGAACAGTATCCCGGGATATCCCGCACAAGTTTTGGTCCCAAAGTCTTCATAGATACCTAGCTTCAGTCCAAGATTGTGTATCTGTAAAATATATCAAAAATAACATTAATGCCCATGTATTACAATCTGAAGAAACCATGACCCTCTTGTCATATATATATATATATATATATATATATATATATATATATATATATATATATATATATACTCCTAGGCTGTATTCCCAGAGCTTTTAGATCGATCTATCCCCGCGGGGAGTCTCACTAGATTACTGTCAGATAATCCGGCTTAAATGTCCGTCCCGCCTACTACAAGCTGTAAGGGGGTAAGTCCCGCCTACTACAAGCTGTAAGGGGGTAATTAACTTTCGTGTCCGCTCGGCTGACAGCTATTTAGCGTGAACCGCCAGGGAGTTAGGTCGATCTAATCTCTGGAAATGGGGTCCTACTTATCATCTCATTATTGGCTTTTTAATAAACAATAGCTTTCTTATTTGAAGGCAAATTTCTATTACATTTATATGTTACCAGATCCTGTACTGGAAGGACATATGGAAAAAATTAAAGAATTTGGACTTCTTCAGATAAAGAATAAATTTTGGTGCTCAGAATTAGCTGGCTGATACCTTTGGTGTAACATAAATATTGAATATAATAGAAATCTCACCCATGGTTGAGTATCTTTCAACTTGTGTAATACTCAAATTGTTTTTGTAAACAACTTAATCCATGAACATTTTAGGTCAATTCATAATGTGGATGTTGCTTAATTTGATATTCTTGATAATTTAAAAACAAAATCAAGCATCTTGGCTAAAAATAAAATCTTTGGTCCAATTCACACCATACTTACATAAGAAGATAGATTCTTAATTCCACTGGGAAACCTCGTAGGGTCTGCTTCCAGTTGATTTTTAGCATTCCTGCTGTGAGTAAGCCAGCAGTCATCTATGTTGACATACTCATAACCTACATCCTTGTAACCCTCTTTCACTAGCAGGTCACCCATCGTTCTGAATAGCTTTTCACTAAAAAGGCAAAAAGGGATATTTGATTCAGCAAATGCTCAAATGATACTCTGCATGTGCAAAGAGCTTTCTTCAGTGACATTCTATTGTATGAATTGAATAAGTAGCATGATTGGGTAAAAGTTTACATAATTCCAACAAAGCATAAGATCACAGAAACAGATAATTCGAGATATGATTCTGCAAATGCCCAAATGGTACTCTGCATGTGCGAAGTGCTTTCTCCAAATGAAGCTGCAGACACAGCACATGAAACAGTCTACAAGAAACTCGGTCATCTTAATCGAAACTCTACACCACATAAGATAAGGGCCAATTCCTCATGAATCTATTCTTCTGCATAGCCGGATGCAACTCTGCAAGGACTCTAGCTGAATGATATGAGATAAACAGAACTCCTGGTTTTGAGTAAAAACAGAGAAACTGTTGAGTATATGTGTACGTTAGAAAAAGATGTTTCTTTTTTCAGGGTACTTGACATACATATAAATATAATTGTTTTTTTTTCTTTTCTTTAAAGCAGGAGTAAATCCCATCAACCCGATTATTGAATATTGTTGCCATGGTAACTGAAATGAGGATGCCATAGTGTCAGTAGACCATGACATAGCTTAACATTTCTAGACGTCACAGAATTCAATTTTCTGCATTTAAAGGTAAATAAGTTTTCAGGACACAAAGGTGCATGACACTACATGTACTTATATAAGGTATTAATTGTTTTATTTCAATATTCAGTAATATATCATGTAAGCAAACAACATGGGCAAAGGGCATGATACAGTATCATATAACAAACAATACAGAACAAAGTATGACCTGAAACTGACCAAATTTATAACTGATATCCATATTTGCAGAGGTAAATATCCAGATAGATAATACAGTACGGCAATAATGATGACAATAAATCATACAAAAAAACTCAGTGTTGAAAACTCAATGATGAAAAAGAATAAATAAATAAATAAATATATATATGTATATACAAACAGATTTAAAAAAAATCCAACAAACAAACAAAAACTAAATAAAAGAAAAAATTCATTTTCAAGAAAAAAGTTCTTAAAGCACTTAGCCTGGTTTTAAAAAAATCCTTAAAACAGAGAATTTAGCCAATATAATTATAAATCAAAAGATGTATTTTAAATTATTTGTATATCCAAATGTGATCCCAGCACAACACATTTATTCTGCCTCTACAGTTGCAACATTTGAAATATTGGAAGACAAGAAAACTATCATGTACTATTTTTTAAATGATAATATATGTATTTGGGGGGGGGGGGGCGTGAGGGAGGTTAGTGGGAGATATATCTATAAAATTCCATAATAAAGCTGTCAAATATCATCTAAACAGATCTATAATCGCAAGTTTACAACTACTTAGCAATGTTCCTCATGCCTCGTGGTACGAGGCCATAAAACTACACCCCTTCTATTAAAATATCATGTGATTGAAATTTGTTTATGGCACTGTAGTACTGGTATGTTGCAAAAGAATATTCCACCTATTCCTTTTTTAATTAAAAAAAAATAACTAATATCTTATTATACTTTACTTCTTTCAATGAGTGTGTGTGTGTGTGTGTGAGAGAGAGAGAGAGAGAGAGAGAGAGAGCACTTACCTAATACAATTATCTGGATCATCTTTACAATCAATATCACACCTGAACCTCTCCCAAGCTAGCCACCCCATGGGAGGTGTCCTTGCCAGCCCGTTGTTCAAGAGATCAACCTGGCTGGGAAGAAGGCATGATATCCACAGGAAAGTTGCAGCGTACAGATGCATCGCCCAAATGTGACCTGGAATGATCGTAAACATAAAAAATAAACTACATGTATATATTTGTTACCAGTGATTTGATAGAACTTTTTACTCTCGTCAGCTCAGCTTACACTTGAACACTTGCAGAAGGGGTTTAAAAAGTAAAGTCTTTTTTCATCAAATGCCACAGGAATACTTACGAGATGGAAGGTGAGCAAGTTTTGTATGACTTCCTACACTGCCCACTGCACCGGTTTTACGCCAGTGTTTGTTGATGCCGCATCATGTGACTTTGGCCTCCGGGATAGCTCAGTGCAGATAGCTTTCCGTTTTGGCGTTTTAAATATTTTAAAAATCTTTTTGATTAGTAATATATCACAACATGTATTTTGTGTGCTCAAACCCATGTTTTCATTGGAAACTCGCATTCTTCAAATCTGCTTCAATCCTGACATTTAACGAATCTTGTCAATGCTTCATATTTGCTGCGGAGCGGTAGCGGAAATTTCAAAATGGTGGATGTCAACAAATGAATTGATTCTGCCGATTGCTGGATATTTTTGTCGCTTTCCTCTATGTGGAGCCGTTCAAGGTTCTCTCCTCGTGGTAAATAGACAAGTTGGTGTAATGGAGTATATTGTGACTGATGTATTTGTATTGATATTCAAGACGATTGGTCTTTTTTAGCCTTTTTTAGAAAATATTTTTGCCCCAATCCGATTTTTTATCTCAAATTTTAAATAGGTCTGCATTTGTTAAACTTTGATCTTTAATTTCCAAAAACATTCAAGGCCTTTAAATGGCGATATGCGATAATATACCAAAATAATTTTGATTAACATATAACCTGAAATGGGACCAGGGGACGTCCAAGAAAACTGAAATATACTGTTGAAACTGAACACTTGAAATTGAATATCGTCCAAACCACTAGTACAATATGAGCACCAGTACATCCGTGCTATCAGCTGACGAGCTAAAACACAAGTTGTACAGCAGTCTCCGAGGAAAGGGGGTACTGGACTCCTTAAAGGTGAGTATTTGTTGGTCAACATTATTTTTAAATTATAAGTTTTAAGCCCTTATATATTTTATACAGCTGCATTGGAATACAGTGACTAATTATAACATACATTTTGTCCTTTGGGGTATATTAAATGGGGATTCTGCCAATTTCTAGCCATATTGTGACTCTACAAAAGGCATGAGAAAATATTGCTACGTGTGAACCTTAGCATACTTGTTCATGCAAACTCTTATTCTTATCAGAAAAGGTTAAAAATAGACTAAGATACACCCCTTAATTATTCTGCTCTCATCAATGCTACAATTATAGAATAAGTCTAGCACATCAAAACAACTTATTTTTCATTCAATTGGATGTAAAGAGTAGTGATGCATTTACAGATTATTCATGGACTTCTCACATAATGACCTTGATAAATGATAAAATTTGAATAGCACATCACATCTGAAGATGCTGTCAAGCTTACAATTTTGTAGTTGCTGCTCTCCTCAATACCTTACAGTGCTAAATTAAGTGCCATCAGGTTATTTCCTTTTTTTAACTCCAGTATGATTTTAATTGTAGTCTCAGTTGCGGAACAAACTTGTACATGAGCTCCAACACTCAGTGTTAGGATCTTCACTTAAGACAAAGCCTCCCCAGCAGCAGGATGACAGTTCCTTATCCCTCACAGCTGCTAACAGCCTGGTAGCAGATCATCTAAGGAGATGTCACTATAATTACTCACTGGGGGTGTTCATTCCAGAGAGTGGGGCCTCTCAAGATAAGGTGAGGCACACAGTAATGAGTCACAGATGAGATCTGTTAAAAACATTTAATTCATTTGCTGACATTCACAATGTATGCTTAGCCTACTGCTTTGCAGCATTTAAGAGGCAGGAGCAGTGTTTTATCATTTCTTTTTCAAGATTTGTTATATTTAATTATTAGCACTGACAAAAAATGACTTCTGACTTATACCCAACTTGATTTTGATAACTTTTCAATCAGGTATTACTAATTTTGCAGCATTTTTGGTTTATTTTATATATAAACTAAAGCTATGATATTGTACAACTAAAATAAGATCCATGATCAGCTCCCAATCAGTGAGTAATAAGTGTCTATTAATTCACAGGTATTCACATCCCAAGACCTGCTGCAGCTGCTCCATATAAGCCCACATTCAAAATTGTATAAAACACTGGTGAGTTAGCCTGATGTACTTTCAGTTCACATTTAACACAAGTGAGGGTTTTGAATGTTTAAATGAAAAAATTCTGACTGAGAGTTCTGATAAGGGGACACCATTCCATACCTTGAAAGTATTTGGCAACCAAGGGCATTATTTGATAAATACATGAGAAACCATGCAATATGTTTTACTTAATTCAATAACTGTATAAGGAATGGGTACAGTGTTTACTATTATCCAGTAAGCTGTTATACAATATGTGTGTGTTAAATTCTTTTCTCTTTGCTGCTTTAGACAGAAAGTATGCCAGAATCTTCTTCCAAGGGATTTTTGTGGCAGTTATTGACAGCGCTTGCTGGTATTCATGCAGGTCTTTCGCAGGACACCAGCACACAGACTTCCAGAGATGGACATGGGGCAATGTCAATTTTAAGTAAGAGATTAAATTTTTAAAACACTAGAAATTATTCGTAAATGAAAATTATCAAACACAAGCCAAGATACTTTCATACCGTTAGTTTTTGGCCAACCTGGACATAGGCCTTCATCAGAATGATGTGAGTAGATGTTGACTCTCACTGACCCCTAGGTGGTATGGTAGTTATCATTTTTTTTTATCATGATGTCTTGAACTGCCACAGCAGCATCTATTAGTGATTTAGTAAATGTATTCATAGGTATTGAATAGTTTTATGCTGAAAAATTCTTAATGTTCCAGTAGACAGAAAGTTGCTGTTGGAATTAACCAAATCAACAATAATTGATTTTTTACAGTGTAAATTTGTAAAATGTTAATTTGACCTCTTATAGGGTAAAATAAGTGTTCTAAAATAAAAAAATTGTCTTTCATTTTTATTATTTTGAATCACAGAAAAGAAGGCACAAAATTTAATGCTTTTTTTCCAGGCAACAGACTGTCTAAAGTAGATGAAGAATTTGACACTTTGTTGCATGAAAACTCCAAAAGCCACGCCTTGGGGACTGAAGAGCGCATCCTTTCAATACAGCGCCATCTAGAGGAGAGGTTCAAGGAGGAGACCAAGCTGGAGCTGGAAAGGTTCAAAGAGACACAGTTCACTAAATTCAAACTCCAGGAAAAGGAGAAGGCTAGGAAAGAGATAGAGAAAGCTAGAAAGGAGGTATAGTATGATAGAAACCATAGAAGCATACAAAAGCCATTTGTATTGTACAAGTGCTTATTTTGTGTTATGAAAAGAGGAAATTCAAATATCAAGGCGAAGTTTAAAACAACATAAATCTTATTTTGGTAATTTTTAATGAATAAAAATGTAAAGCATGTTATGTATCACAAACTAAGAAGGAAATTATAGGAAGTGAATTTTTCTTTAGGCCAGCTAGATAAGCTTGAACCTTTTCAGCTAGAACTTATTTATGTGCAAAGCAAACACATTTGGATTTACATATTCATGTAATAATATAGACATATAGCGGAATCAACAAAACTATTTATGATGTATTTGCTTATTTGCTTTTTATACACTACATGTTGATTAGATGCATGTTTATGTGTTTAGATGGAACTGACCTACAGGGCCAAGTGTGATGCCTTGGCAGAGAGGGAGAGGGCGGCCACAGAGAGGTTACAGAGGAGACAAGAAGTAAGTTATACTGTATAAAAGAAGAAGTGGACTTTCTATGGTCATCTTGCTCATCAACTACTGACTTTTGATGTGATGGCAAAAATGACTGCAAATTGAATACATTTTTGTAGTGTGTGATTGTGTGTATTTGCTTGTGCTTCTATGTGTGCTATTGGCTGCTACAAACAACATGGATGTTATATGATATTCAGTAAGAATTCTTTTTTTTTTTTTTGTCATGATAGCAACAAGAGAAAGAACTGTATCAGCAGAGGCAGAGTTTACTGGAGGAGATTGACAAAGTCAGAGAAAGGGAGGTGGAAGTGAGAAAAGACTTGGAGATAATGAAAAGGTGAGAGACACATTGTTGTGCATTGTTTTTTGTCGATGAAACCAGAGTTGACCAATAAAGCCTTTTAGACAGAGACCAAAACTGTCTTTTATAAGGCACAATCTCTGCTTTATGTTGAAGCATAATTGTTATATATAGTTTAATATCTATAACATATAAAAGATATTAAACAAGAGTTAAGATAGAATGATGTATTTTTTGCAAGGTTTACATAGCAGCATACCACATCAGTTGTATGTCACATAAAAGGTTCAGCATAATTTAGTTATTTCAGGGACTTTCAACTAACTGTTAGTTAGAGAAATAATTTATTTACAGTTTACTCTTTATATTTCAGGGAAAGTCACCTACATGAGGATAAGATGAAATCTTGGGAGGATATGTTGAAGAAAAGAGAGGATTCTGTTCATAGACTTGAAGAAGAATTTGACCAAAGGTTACAAATAGATGTCGCTAGGTAAGTTTGTAAGACAGTTCTTAATTTTATGTTCATGTATATATTATTCATTTTTTCAAGTATGCCTTTTATATTTTAAAATTTTGACATTTTTTGTATTCCTCAAGTTATTTGATGAAAAAAAGCTTGTTTTGAACTAACCGGAGCCTGTTTTGAAATTGTACTAGACTTTATTGCCTTTGAACTTTTTAATGTATGTAAATTGTTTATATTTTTGATATGCCATTGTGTGTGTAGATAATTGAATTTTTACTGCCTGCAAGGTTTAAGATAGAAGAACAGGGAAGACTTTTGGAGAGAACCAAGAACCTGGAGGTCCAAGAAGCAAGGTTATCAGGTAAATGTATTGAATTGAATATTTTATAGAAAATATAGTATATAAGCATGATTTTTTTTCTTCACCTCAAGTTTGTCAGGGAAAATTTAATTAGATTAGATGACAGAAATAACGGAACATACTTTGAAAGTGGGTGTGCAAATAAAAAAATAAATAAATAAAATCATCATATAACTATGTGTCTATTGGTAAGTCTGTTGCCTTTTAAGAAACTGAAACATTTTTATGGTGTCTTATCATATGTCAGTGTCAGGTGTAGTATGAATTACCAACCTCTTGATAATGTACACCGTATGCTGTATGTGATCACCATCATGACAAACTGAAAATGAGGAATTTGTTTCAGATGAGCTAAAGAGACTGGGAGAAGAGAGAGAAGCCCAGCAGAGTGTGAGGGAGGAGTTGAGAATAAACAAAGCCAGGGTTGCAGAACTGGAGGTACGGCATTGTGATCAGACAGGCTAGATAGTGTTACTTGTTGTGACTGGATGAGAAAAGCACTTCTTGAAGTGGAGTGCCACCTGGTGGCTTCATTGTAGATCTTCTACCACTGTGTTTTGATACTGCATTGATGTTTTCCAATTTGCTTCTGGGTAGATCTGCTTTCCGTTAAATCTGGAATCTTGGGATTTTAATGTCACCTGGCTGACAATTTTATTATGTGAAATGACTTTTGCTTTGAAAAAATTATGTGTGGTATGAGTTAAAGCTAAACATGAAGAAGGCCAAATAACTTGATAAATTGCATATTCTTTGAAGTTTCAGATGATGAAGGCCTGGTAGTGCAGATAATAAGATGAACTGAAGCAAAACATGCATTAAATGTTAAAATTCAATCGTGTATAAAAGTTCTAATGCATTCAACATTTTGTATGTCTTCTAGGCGCAAATCCAGGCTCTTCACCATGAAAAGATATCTACATCAAAACATTATGAGGTGGCACAGGAGCGACTTCGTGAGGTAACATAACACATTTACCCCACCTTACATTGCATTTGATAATTTAAATATAAGTGAATTCTTTTACTTAACTTTTATTATCAGTACTCATTATTATTTACTGGTATACAGTAAGTCATTGGTACTGTAACAGCAGTTGGCTTTTTCATATTCTTTGTTTCATAGATCTTTTCTCCATCAGATACTTATCAGATGAAATGCAAAAAAGAAAAATGCTTTGTTTCAGACGGTTGATTATCGCTCCATCAAGGAAGAAAATGCAGTGATGAAAAGAGAGTTAGAGACAACTAAGATGTGAGCAGTCCCTTGTTGTTGTTAAGTTATTGCAAACTGTTATAATAATTTAATCCATATGCAAATCTTTATTTTTCTTAACATATGTAATAAACTAAATTGATTTTTATCAAATTTTAGATTTTGAAACAAGTTGGTATCATGCCATATAAAAGTAGTATTCCTCCCAATCAGTTGTGTGAATTTTTTATGTATATTTACACAGTGATACCATAATTGTGATAAATAAATAAATAAAGATGCAAAAACTAATTTATTTGCAAATGTGCTTTTATTTTGAAAGGAGACAGGCAGAGTTACTTCATGAAAATGAAAGAGAGAGGCAAAGTAAGTGCATCGTTGCGATGTTAAGTACCTGCATTGATAGAGTTTCTTTGAAATTATTATGCCAAATGACTATATAACCTTATCATTAAGGAATAAAAACGGAAAAGAGGATAAGCTTCTCAGTTCTTAACTAATTTGTTATGATTGGCATTTGCCAAAATTATAACTGCTAGTGTGAGCCCTGAAAGTCAGTTTTATAACAAGTTATATATATTATACATAGGGTATGAAAGTCTGCTTAAAGACATGGGTGAGAGAACCAAACAGCCAACACCAGAATCTTTACTCCTACAGAGGGAGCTTCAGAGAGCCCAAGACAGGCTGAAGCAAGAACAGGCAGTGTTTGAACATCATAAGCAGCAAAGTGATGCCAGAATTAAAGAAGAAGTGAGTTGAAGACCTGGATATCTGGCTAAATGATTATTGAGGAAGTCTTATTTTGATATGTTTTGTAGTATATTTCTAAAAAGAGACAATAGTATGCTGATAAAGTTGCTCTAAAGCAACATACCACATATATATATATATATATATATATGCTCCTCAGACTACCCATGCAAGAAAGGCATAAGACATATTTCACAAATTAAAGTTTCTTTTTTTTTTTTTTTTAATGTTTTCAGGCAGATCGCAACCAAGAGATCTTGAAAAAATTTGAAGAACAGACTTTGCAACAGAGAGAGATGATTCGCGAGATAACAGACTTAAGACAACAGCTCTTACACACCCAAGAAGGTACAGGTATTGTGTTTATCACTGTTTGCTAATCTGTTGTTTATTATAACATTTATAACATATGACAGTTGAGTATGATTTGGAAAAACTGCACTATTCCTACTAAAAAGGAAGGGAGAAAAAACATGTTGTATAAATGTAACTGTAATGTAACATGTAATGTAAATGTAAATGTTATGGCATATTGTAGTTTAAATGATTTGTAAAAAAAATGTTCTCTCGTCTTACAGGAGAAAAGAGACAGTCTCTTATTTTATGTTTAGTACTTAAATGAAACAAATGGGGGGGGGGGGGGATATCAAACCCCTTCTATAAATGGACCCATTTCACAAGTTTCAATTTTTTTAATGTTTTATAATTGTGCTTTTTTTTTCTTATTTAGCTTTGAACAATGAAATATACAGGAAGCCTAGAACAGCTACTCTCAGGTACTGCACTTAAATTAAACATTCTTTACTCAGATAATACCCTTCAAGTAAATAAAAGAGATTCACTTTTTGGTTGCTAGTCATTGTTATTATTTAAAAACTTGTGATTTATGTTTATTTTTCACATGCCTGATACTTTGAACAATTGCGAATATACTGTAGTATTTTACTTACACTTGATATGGAGTTTCTTGGTAAAGTTTTAAGATAGGAAGCAGCTGTGTTAATAATGTAAGGCTTAATTTTTGTATTTTGCATTAGAAAATTAGTTAAAGGTAGACTCAACAGGTTATGTGAGCATCATATAATATGTTATTTATGTCCTGTTGACAGTGTTGGTGAATATTAATGTAGGATCCCTGCAATATCATATACATAAATAGCTGTCTCATCATCACCATAGTGAACTATTAAGTAGTATATGTTTCCTCATTAGACCACAATCCACAGCAGCCTACATGGATGACATGCCAGTTCATGACCCTGGAATCAATGACATGTACATTGACACCTCACTGAGGAGAACAACAGTGGATCCAGAGTTACAACTGGCAGGAGATGTCAGCTACTCTGGTGGCTATGGGAGGAATAGTGTGGCTCCTGATATCAATGATCTCCTGGATAGAGTGGATAGAGAACTCAAAGGGTGGGTCTAGATTGTGTTTTTAGATCAGTAGTAAAATTTGATTGTATGTTTTTCCTTGATTTTATAGATGTCATCCCCCTTTCTCCTCCAAACACTTGCACTTTTTGATCATTTCCATAATTATAATTCCTGAAGTCAAAAAAATCGGATCATTGTCACTTTAACTGATTTTATGAGACAAGGTTTGCACTGCAAAACCTCATATTATAACAAAGGAGGCACAGGAGATAAAAACCAGCAAGAATATTTTTCATGATGACTGTGATAATTATTATAAACCCCATAAAATATCCAGCTACAAGTTATCTGTGGAAAACATCAGTAGTAACAGTACCTTGATCATTAATTAACTGGCATTGAGACCTGTACTTTCACTTTCACTTTTCAGTGCTGACAATGACATGCTAACAACATTGCAAAGGCAGCAGAGACAGCGAGATGGAGGGTCTCCAGATGAGTCCACTGCTACAGACATCATACTGGAGACAAGACAGAGGCTGCAGAGGTTAGAGAGAGAAGCAGAGGTAAGGGGGGGGGGGGTGTTTTCTAACAGTATGAAATGGGTTGTTGTTATATAAGTTGGGGAGGGGGGGGGGTGTCTGTCTGTCAGTCCATCTGTCTGTGAATGCCATCTTGTCCACCCACCTACCCCTCCCTCAGGTTTCAGTCACTTTCATTTTGAACTCATGTTGTTGGATGTTAGGAAGAGTTTATTTTGGATATGTCTTATTGTTATGCCTCACAGGTTTGAGTGAGAGAATGGTCACCCTGAAGTCCTAGTCATGCCTGATAACTTTAAGTTGCCAAGGTGTTGTCAAAGAGACTATTTCATCAATGTTTCTAGTTACCCCATATAATGGACAAAGATGTATCCTGAGGTATCATAATTATATTCCACATTAAATTAAAATTAACAACAGAATTACATTAGTAAATGAAGAAAAGTTTTCATCAAAAGCTTGTACAACACCCAAGATGTGTGATCTTTGTAACCCTGTTCAACTTTCATACCAGTCAAGGGTGTAATTGAATAAACGAGCATCCAAGCTGTAATGTGCCCATAGATCCCTGATGTCAGATTTAGAAATGTTGACAAAATATGACTTCCAGATGCCAGAAGAAGATGCTGGCCTTCTCGGGGTTGGGAGCCTGAACTTATCAGAAAGTCCTGTCATGGTTAGTACCATGTTGATATCTCTTATTAGTGTCTCAAATTTGACAATGACATCATACTGAATTCTGCAGGGATCACACAGGGTAGTATACCTCTCCCAGTGTCTGTTATATGGCTTATTTTCTTTCAAGGACAGAATGTACTTAAGAAATGCTGCAAATGAAGGACTGCTATAATTTTGGTTATTTGTTTTTGGTAGTTTGCCTTTGTCATACTTTTTGACAAGCTCCCTTAACTGTACAAACTTGCTTTCCCTCTCAAATTTGTCTCTGTATGCAGAAACCAGGCGTTCCAGTGGATGTCTGACAACTATCACCTTCAAATAATTCCTTAGGCGGAATTGAATTCCATAAGTTGAAAAACTTATAAGGCGTGGAGCAAATGTATTAAAAGTTTTGTGAACTTCTTTCATTTTTAGGTAAGATTTCTCATCAATATTGCCAATCATAGCATGGAGAAGGCGTTTTACATTGGTACAGCCCACTTTTGGCATGGCGCATATTAGAAGACGGTGCCTGTCATCGAGCAGAAGCATCTCAGGGGGCTTGTCTTTTGCAACACTGCCATCTGGTGAACTGTATGTTGCCTGACATATGTCTTTTAGGTGCTGGGCCCTCTGTTTCATTTCCTTCTCCCAGCTGTTAGGAACTGAACCCCAAGATGCATGCTTTTGATGAAAGAATTATAAAAAGAATCATAATAGACTGATTACACTTTAATTCCATTTCTTAACTGTATGTTGAATTCTAGCTTAAAACCATGAACAGATACCACATTTCTTAACTAAAAGGCCTTGAAATTTTCAGATAAATTTTTAATTATTTTAATAATATTTAATATAAAAGGAAAAATCTTAGATAAAAAACCTAAACTTATGCATTCATCAAACACTGAAACTCATTTGGAGACAGGAACAGATATTGTACCTTGGAGTTTTTTGAGGAGAGTGGAATTTTCTTCTTTTCTAAGAAATCAAAAGAAAATTCTGTTGTAAGATAGAGAAGTATATATTAAACAAAACTTGATGAAAGGTTTTATCTTTATATATAGACACTCTTTGGATCTGGGCACACATTGATGATTTACTCCACTCTTTGCAATTTGCTAAGTAGTTCTTTTAAGTTGTTTATTTTTTGGGGATGGCATGTATTTTGGTGGTTTGCCCCATAAGTGCCAAAATGTATCATTGTATTACTTCAAATTTGCTTCAAAGTGGCTTTGTCTGGTAAAAATGCAGATTCCTTGAAAACCAGCCTGATCATATTTTTTAATGATTTTTAAAAACATCTTTCCTGTTTGGTGTCTGTATATTTGCTATCTTTGCTGTCTAGTTATACACAGAACTTGTTCTCCCATATCCAGTAGTCACTTATAATAAACATTACTTACAAACATGTTTTATTCAAACCGTATCATGATTGTAGGTAATAATACTGCAGACATGTATAAATGTATTTTTACCAGTTGGTAGAATAACAGCCTTCCTTGTTGATGAATTCAGATAGAGGAAGACTGTGAATGGCACTCCAAGGGTTATCACCAGATACATGTGTTTTAGCCTTACAGTGCCCATGATATTGTAGAATCTGAAGTGAAAATAAATTATCCCATTGGCAAATGTTACAGTTTAAAATCTTCATTGTTACCAGTAAAAAATTTTTCAAAGAACTTGATCCATTTTATATACATTTTTTGCAAAATTAAGTTAATCTGTTGACTAGGAGACAAATAATCCAGTGTGAACCTAATGAAAACATGATCAAGATAGAAGTCAGGCAGGGATTGGCTTCCATCATGACTGAAAACAGTGCTTATCTATAAACAAAAAAGAACCTCAGTGCTTTAAATAGTATTACTTCTATCAAATTGTGCCTGCAGACCCTTTTCTGATCTGGACAAATATTGCATTCTTTACAGTACAATTTCATCTGATGAAAGGAATAATAGTCTATTAATATGCTTTGTGGCATACTTACAAAACATGAATAATATTCAACCAACTTGACTGGATGCATGCCCCACATTTATGGTATTGTTTGTGGGGAAAGCAGATGTGTATTAATTATTTGTATGTGATAAAACATTTATAAAGGTGAATGGTATGATAAGGATGTACAGTTGAAATACATATGGGAATACTGTATGGTTAATCAAAATAATTTACTATATAACATGTAATTGGGGGTGAAAAAGGACAATGGAAATTTTTGCACTAAGATAACACTTGTTGGTGATGGTGACATTAAAAAGTAATATGTAATGAAGTTTCCAAAATGGCAAAAAGTTAATTCAGTGCAATATTCTTGCAAATGTGACAACTTCAGTTTTGTGCTTTTTGTCTTGTTTAAATTTCCTAATCTTATCAGTGGCTGTGACATAACTTTGCTCTTAGTTCACATGTTTAATGTGAAATTTAATGGACTACTTTTGTCTTTTATTTTATTCTTTGACTAATTTCAAATTTGTTGGGATTATGTTTTCATATAAACTGCAATTATAACAGCAGTTTCTTTCTTTTTACATGATTATATCTTTCTATTCAGGAATTTGATGAAAATTACCGACAGTTCAACCAGCGTATGACCAACCCAATGGCCATCCCAGATGATTCTTATGTACAACAACAGTCCAGGAGAACACCAAAAACTGCAGCTACTGCTGCTTACAGAGTTGTATTTGATGACTTGCCACCTGCTCCTTCACCACTCACTGGTACATTTACGACACCTTACTTTCAAATTGGTCCTTTTATTTTCTGTTCATTTTACTTTCTCCTCTAAAGATATGATACTGAGTATGTACTCAGGGGTGGATCCAGAGGTATTTTCTGATGGTCTTCCAAATTACCTTTGTTAATCATCCTCCATTTTTGACTGTCTTCCAACAGAAAAAATCAGATGACCGTCTTCCGGAAGACTCAGAAGAGGGCCTCAATCCCCCCTGGTACTTTATGGGTCTTAAAACATTAAGGGGATTACAGCCCAAAATTTTCACAGTTTTTTCTTCGAATAAATTTTTCTTTGTCCTTATTTGCTATGTCATATTATCATAGATTATTTTTTAAACAGGCTCGCCCCTGAGACAGAACACTAAAACCTCCCCATATTCATCACCATCAAAGTATACAGGTGGAGCCACATACAGCAGCTCACCAACAAGGTTAAGGTCAGAAGAAAGGAGGTCGTCAGAAAGAGAGAGGCCCCTGTCATCAACTCCATTTAGAAAAAGCAGATGGGCACTTACTCATGACAATGGTATGGGTAATTGATATATAAAATTCTGTTAGAATGATGCAGTTTGATGTTTAACTTTATACATAATACTTACATACCTCATTTATTTATTTCAATTAATGGTTATTTATATCTTTGCATTGAGAAGATCCATGTTTCTCACTAGATGAAACTCCTGACAGACATAGCCCCCCAACTCTAGATGGCAGCACCAGCCCAACTAGCCATGGTAATGAAGGTTACCTTCCATCATTGGGCATGTCTGAGGTCACCAAAAGAATAAGTCCAGTTGACAACAGGTAGGGCGTAGGATTTGACTAATCGTTCGGTCTTGAGAGTTTACAAAGAACACCACTTACGAAATGATTTAAGAAAAACCCTTGCACCCAGCAAAAACAAATTTGGACAAAATGTTACATATGAACTGCAGTTTACTTAAAATCAGAAACATTTCACATAAGCAGAGCTTTTTTATGTATTATAGAGAAAAGAGTCCACTGACAAGGCAAGGACCTTTGACCCTGAATGACCTTGAAGGTCGCCCAGGCTCCCCTGGTGTTGTTGTGTTCCAGGGTTCAGGGACTTCATCAAAAACCTCAGGTAAAGGCTAACTCCCTGATAATTCCCAGTATATATTTTTGTCCAAATACGTACTCAGTTTTTGCAGTAACTGTAAAAAGATCTTTAAATCATTCAGAGCTTGTCATTTTTAAATAATATCTACATCTGCAGAAGTGTGCAGATTATTAGACCTGTCAGAATTGTATGTTTACTTTCTGAACTCTGGGGAAAAAGAAAATAAACTTTTATCAGGAAGAGTTTAAATTTTATCAAATGATATGAGACCTAAATAGTTTTTTTTAGCTATCATAGATATTTTGTACAAAGACTTCCAAAATTACATTTGAGCCATGACCAGTTATGAAGGGATTAGAGCAAAATTTTATGATTTTTATTTCTTTTTAGACCATGATGGTCATGACCCAGCAGTTGACCTTGACATTGGTGGTAATCAGGTCACTAGGCCTCAAGATCACCCAACCACCTGGCATGGTGACCACAGAGGGGACACGCCCACTCCTGCAGCAGAGATGGATCTCAGTATAAAGGATAACTCAGTGACAGGGGCTAGCAGGCAGGATAAAAGTGTGCAGAGAGCGGACCTAAATGAATTTCAACCCAGTGAGCCAGTTAGACTTGTAGAACATGATGATTCAAGTGACAGGAGGGACAGGCCCATGGAGGAAGAGGAGGAGGGCAATCGCCTGGATGCTGGAGCAGAGGAAGAACCACAGGTTGTGTCCTTAGACTCTACCTGGAAGGTGAAGGAAGGTTAGTCCAGAAACAGGAGACCCGTCTAAGTTTGTATTACTACATTAAAGGTGAACTAAGGTGATCAATTTTGGTGAAGAAATGTAAAATTTTTTAAACATTTTCCCAAATTCATCCATATTTATGTCAGAATTTTGGTTTCGCTGTATGCTCTTTGTTCTTTGGCTTATGCCCTGTATAACTTCTACATAGAACTTTTGATGAAACAATTTCTGTAATTAGAATTAAATTTGTTTGACATGTCATACCTTTTCTGTGTCATTAGATGAAGAAAAGAAGAAG
>NW_019775658.1:879428-932712 GCF_001039355.2 Lingula anatina | reverse complement strand
AAGGTTTAACAGAAAAAAAAAAAGAAACCCCTTTCAGACGCCCCCCCCCCCCCCCCCCCCCCCCACACACACACACACACACACACACACACACACACACACACACACACACACACTAAAAAATGGCTAGCTTACAGGTCTGGGACTATTAGGCACTGTATACAGAATTGTCATTGAATAGATACTGATACTGGAACAACAGTTTCTTTATGTTGTTTATCACTGTTCATTCCTGATCAATAGATGTGATTGCAGGCTTTGATCATTTTGAGGGTAACAATAAAAAAATTCATGTGCAGTATAATCATCATAAGAACAGTCAGTAAGTTTAAAGTTGTTTAATAATAAAGAGATTACTTGTAACAAGTGAAAATTATCAAGAAAGTAGCAGGAAATATGGTTAGATAATACCAACACCACAGGATTCAATTAGACGTGTACCGAAGAGGATATGATGATGATAATAGCCATAATAAGGACAATAACAAGGATTTTTGTGGTATTATGTTACAGTAATCCTTCAGGATATGCAATAAGAATTTAAGTGGAAGATACAAAGAAGGCGTAATTGTTTTCTGCAGTATTTACATTGTATGACACTATATTCGTACGATGCTCAGGTGCACTTGGGCAAGAGCAAAATGGGCGTTTCAGCCTGGAATTCAAAAATGGTAGGGGAAAAAATAAAAAAGCAATAGATATGAACCATCACATATTTTGCTTGAACCCTGAAGATTTGTAAGAAAAAAATCAGTTGCAAGAATCACTAAGTCTGGAATAAAGTAATATACAAAAAGCATGAGCCAGAAATTGCCTTCTTTAGGCGTAAGGCTGCATAAGAATAGCTCTAGAAAATTATCCTGATGTGATTTGATGCCTTAGGAATGAATTAGATTTCCTTGCTGTAAGATGGTTCAAAGAGATCTAGAATGGAGATCAATAGTGAATATTCTCAGTGGCAATGAAAATCTGTTGAATTTGATTGATGCTTCCATTCATCATTACTAATCGGATCTTGGGAGGAAAGAATTAAGTTAACGTCCCTCCCAGTACAAGTGTAGATTACCCCCTTCAACAGGCTGCTTACAAAGTTAATGTCCCACCCAGTACAATTGTAGATTACCCCCTTCAACAGGTTGCTTACAAATTTTATGTCCCACTCAATAAAAATATAGATTGCCCCCTTCAACAGGCTGCTGTGAGGGGAGAGGCACTGTCACACTGAGAAATGAAAGAAAAAAAATCATATATATATGTAAACATTGTTAATGTTCATATTTGGTTATAATTATGTACACCTGTAATACACATGTTAACACACACACACACCTCACACACACACACACACACACACACACACACACACACACGTTATACATTCACAAAATAATCATCACT
Source organism: Lingula anatina (assembly GCF_001039355.2). Next base: position 931,314 of record NW_019775658.1, on the reverse strand, counting down.
ACGATATCTGGTCGCTCACAAATACAAATGTAATTACCCTCAAATACCATCAACATATAGAACTAATACTGCTGAGCACAACATTCTCCATACTAATGCATTGCCTGATGATTTAATGGCCAAAAGGGGACATTACTCAACATGATATAAATGTAGTGTGGATTATTTCTGGTCATTTGTGGCTGGACTATTAGATATTAGTGTTTAATACAAAGGGCTGCAGCATTCAGCCATCTTCTGATGTGTGCAGTGGAGAAAGGAAGGTGAATATTGATATGGAACATTGTATAGTGTTAGTGAGCAGTGTTTGATATGTATGTTTTGTGTGTATATATTTGCAAGGATGTGCCTGTGTGTGTGCACAAACGTGTGTGTGGTGTGTGTGTGTGTGTGTGTGAGTGTGTGTGTGTACAAACGTGTGTGTGTGTGTGTGTGTGTGTGTGTGTGTGTGCACATGCATACATATGGTTGTATGCATGTGTTAGCATATTAAAACACTCACATATAAGATCATCTAGGTAATCTCATACTTATGTTTATATTCTTTATCTTTCTAGATGCCAGATCCCTGAGTAGCATCCGCATCATGGAGCCGCAGTCGCAGGCTGCTGGAGACCTGTGTGCGGCATGTCACATGCCTTTTGACACTGGGAAGAAACGAAGGCTCATAGACACGTGCGGACACGAGAGATGTTATATGTGCATGTTCAGCAGTGACGAGTGTCCACTGTGTGAAGGAGAAAGTAGGTCTCAGGGCTTGTGCCACTTTATGTGTTAAGTTTTCAGGCTTCTAAGTTTAGACTGCTAATAACAGATAGCTGACTACATAAAGTTGACTTTATAATATTTAAGGTGATTATCTGCACATTTCCTTTTTCTTTCTTTCTTTCTTTCTTTATTTGGAGAAATTTTGTTGAAATTTATTTAAGATTTTGCTCAGTCTATAGCTATTCTGCCTTGCCACTGTGTGGTCACAGTGTGTGGATAATGGATGAGAAAATGGCCTGAGGAGAAGAGAATGTAATGTGCACTTGTGGAAGAGGAATAAAAGCTATGGAGAATGTGTTTAGTCAACTAGACCTTCTATTCTTAATGTGCACTGGGGTTTTAGTCAGAAGTACTTCTTTCTTGTTTTTTAAAAATAAGGCATATAACATAAATGTGTTTTTGTTTGTTTGTATGTGCGGGTATGTTTATGAATGTGTATGTGTGTGTGCGTGTGTGTGTGCATATCATGGGTATGAGAGAGAGAGAGAGAGAGAGAGAGAGAGAGAGAGCAACTTGACATTGCCATTGATTTTCACATTGATGGAGCGCAAGAGTGTCACAGTAAAATGTGTGTTTGTTGATAAGAGACTGCTGTAGTCGATATGCCACAATGATGGATCAGAATCATCATTGTTATTGATCCGCAAACTTATAGAGGTTGTTTATGTTATAACCCTGTCAACATATATAAGGCATTAAATGAGAGTGAAATGAGCAAAGTAATTTGATTTGTGACTATTGGCATTTAAATGTCACAGTATTGTTTTCATTTGCCATTAAAATTTGAATGAAATGCCAAACCATGAGCAATTTTCAGTCTCTTTAAACTTTCCTAAAATTCCTTATTTTCCTTGTAAGTTTATTTCATGACTTTCGTAGGAATGCTAATTTTTCTTCAAGTTTATGTGTTATATCTTAAAAAATATAAATCCAGAGGGAGGGGTTTACTGCAGGCACACATGCTCCCTCTCAGTTCTGAAAATTCCCCGTCCTCCCCCTGCTAGGAAGAAAAAAGGTACAAAAATATGAACACAAGTAATTTTCCTTCCCATTCCAGGTATAGTATTGTCATCAAACAGTATTCATTATATACAAGGATGGGGAAACAGAACAAGGCAGAAAAACATCTTGTGCCCTTTCCCCTTGCTCATTGATTTCTTGACTTCACTAGTGTTTAAGTATATTGTATTCTCCTCCAGTGTACTCCTCTATGCCACACAATCTGAATGCCAACCACATCAGACAGACCAGCGACACAGCCCTCCTGTCGTCTCACCGGCCAAAGCTGAAGACCAACGGTCACTACGCTGCCCACATGCATCTCAAACTGGACAACAACCACTTCCCACTTACAGAGATGGCCACACAGACTACACCAAAACCTTTCTACATGCTCAGTGATGGTGAGTAGAGTGAGTAAGGTGGTGTTTGAGTTGAATTTAAGAGGCAGGTTAACACAAGTGCATTTATATATGCTCATATACATGCACGTGTGGCACGCATGAACACTCGCACACACACGCACACACACACACACACACGTGACCTACTTAAAATAATTTGTGAACAGGACCATAAATTTTGTAGTGATCTGCCTTTGAAGAAGATCACTCAAATTATCACATTCCATGGTATAAATAGTTAGACCTCTTTTTGCTAAAAAAAAATACATTGTATACTAAAAAAAATACATTGTATCCTGGGAGTGGTTGCAATGAATGTATTCATAGACTGATCATATAATTACATAAATAATCTTTTGTTAATTGCTTTATCTTTCAAAGAAAGTGTACTTAAATTTAGATATAAATTTTACCTTTCGAACAAAAAATAATGAGTCTGTCACTGTCATGGCAAGGTCAAATGCTTTGTTCATATTTCGTTGATCAAAATAATGAAATTCTACCTCATTTCGTCATCAATTAATAACCTTTAATGTTTCCCACTTCTAAGTAAATAATCATGTTGCTGGGACATTAATGTTGACTGATATAAAGACATTAATGGTCATCTAGCTTTTAGATCAATTTGGAATTGCTTCTTAATTTGACATATCATGCTGGGCAGGCCTAATGACCGCTGGTCACCTGCTGTCCAGATCAAGGTGGTACTGACCGTTAATTAGCAGGGCAGATAGGCATGATACTTGCATTATCCTACTTTAGGATCGATTCTTTATTCTTTGATGTGAAAATGGTGTTATGGACAAATTAACGCGGCACAGATGAAAACGTATTTTTTACTCTTAGCCTTTTCTGTGGAATTGGTGATTGGATTAAGTAAATAATTGATTCCAGCTGATAGTCATGTATGAATTCAATACAATATGGATACAGAAAGTATTAATGAGGAAAAAGAAAAAAACAAGACAGAAGAGTTGATTGCTTGATAACATGCTTTGGACTCCTTTTGTTAAAGCATGCTGTGATGGCTGTATCTTCATCTGCTATGCGAATGCATCAACTAAATCACCCGCGGCTCAATGGCTGACCATCCAATATCTGGAGTGGTCATTATTATGGTGACCTGTGACTTATCGCAGTGGTGGACATTATATTTGGTATGGGCACCCAGTGGTCATTTGATGTCTGGACTTCTAGTGACCCATGTTTGACCACCTATAATAAATGTAATAAATAGCATGATTCTATACCACAGCAAATTATGATGTTCATTACTTTATTATTAGTAGGTTGAAATGGCTAGAGCCACAGTCATTGTAATCTACCCAAGTCACAGTTCTTTTTTGAGGATATGAGGGTGAAATCATGTTATTAATGATTTTAGGAAGTCTTGTTTCTCGGGGCAACTAAAATACATTTCTTAGTGAGGCAAAGGGTAGCCTTCTTGATTTGTTACTAGAGAGTAAAAACCTCTTTGGGGGCAGGCTGATCCTATTTTAGAAGAATAGTAAGAGTTAGGACTAATATGATCTGGATATATTCAGATTGTAATATTCAATCTTTTTTATGGTTGGAAGTGATTGATTTCATTTAATGGAATTATTGTCACTAATCACACTTCTGTCCATTGTGCTAATCTGTGTAACATGGCAGCGGATCAAAAATTGTCATGGAATTATGATATGTATTGCTTTACATAACTATGGGATCGTTTCTGCTATTGTTATAATAATTATTATTTTGCCTGATTATTGCCTATATCTCATGTCTGTGGTATGAATAAGGGAACGCAAAAAGATGCTCTCTTGACAAGTTAGATAATTTAAACGATGCTGCCTAAAGAAAGAGAAAACAATGAAAGGTATATTTAAGATTTTTGATAAATTGTCTTGTGTCTAGCATTGAAAGGTGTGAGATTTTCTAACTGTGAAGACTTGTGTCTGTTTTCAAAAAATAATAATAGCTTTCAGTCCTCCATTTTATATTGCTTAGGGCATAAGATACTCTAGGGCAGTAAGTACTGCATGGATCGTCAGAATTCAATGGGGTAAAAATGCTAGCTATTAGCATAAACTCCAGCTATAGCCATTATCCTTTATATTGAAGACAAGTTACAGCAGTTTTATGTTATTGGGAGCAACACAGGGGTAAACTTTTTAGATAAAGGAGATAACATCATTGTATGTTATACTCAGACAGGTGGGGAAGACTGGGTTATTTCCTCAGACCCAGTGAGCCCGATTTCAAATGATATTTTTTTGTGAATGATAAGATTTACAGCAGAGAGAATTTAACGTCAATGCAATTAACCACACACAAATTGTTTGTAAGGTCTTTTGATAATAAAACCTAAATATGTTGAAAATTAAGCTTAAAAATGAGTACACCATTGGCTGTCATTGCATCATAAAAAATGATTTGCTATTGAGAATGTTTTCACTCCTGACATGTCCACTCACTTTGCACACTGTTTGCATATAATCCCATTTTTCAAAGCATAATACAATCGATGCATGTTTTTGTATAAATAAAATTCTATAAATATTTATTAATATTGTACTTTTAGCACCTCTGGCCAATGGCACTCCACCGGTCCCACGGCGGAAACCAAAATTCTTCAGTACACCATTGTCTGTTGCACCTCCTCCTGTTCCACCTCCGCCATTAAACTACTCCAGTAACGAGAATCTCAACAGCACCGCAGAAACTAGCAGGAGTGCACTGTCTGTGACAGTCACATCTCTAGATACGTCAGATGAATCTCATGAGCAGCTAGATAACCGGATAATACAAGTGGATAACCAGCGGATAAGGGAAGTTCGACCCAAGGAAAAGAAAGTAGACAAGAAAGTGGATAAAAAGGAGAATAATGCAGTGAAAAATTTAGCAGTCAAAGAAGGACACACAAGTATGTTATGTTATAGTTAACCAAGAAGCTTACTTATGGCCTTCACTAGTTTTACTTGAATTCACTACTACTTTTATATGGATACTTTAATATGGATCTAAATGTATAAAACGTAACAGAATGATAATTGTCTGACCCTTCTCACACTTTGTTCAGATGAGACAGAGAGCCCCCCTCCCCCTCCGCCGGCCGTAGCCCAAAATGACCTGATGATGAGGTTAGGCTTGTTGCTAGGCAACAGAGAGGTGGAAACGCAGCAGTCGGCCATTCAGACAGAGGACACTTTCACCAGTGTCTCCTCATTGGCCAGCAGTGGAGCAGCCACTCCAGACCTCGAGAAGTTCTCCGACACCAGTCCCATGTCTACATTGACAGGTAGGAAGATGGCTGGAATTGTGTAGTTGAAATAGGCATCCTAGCACAAAGGAATGGGATCATGTTTCACTGGACTCTCACCAGGTTCTTTGGTTGTTGCTTGTTTTTGTAATATTGAAATAATACAATGCAAACTGAACTTGGTTAGAAATGGAAAAAAGTTTAAAAAATGTTGATTAAAAAAGGAGACTGGGCCTATATTTCAATAGTGCTGAAAAAAATTAATAACAAGATCCCCTTCTAGTGCATATGCAGATTTTCTATTTTAAATTTTTCTCATTTTATATTTTTGTAAATTTGTTGTTGTGATTGTGATGATTTATATTGTACTGTTCTCAATGTGATGATTGTGTTTCTGCTGGAACTCTCTCCACAGTCTACCTGTAGTGTGTTAGTTGTGATGAAATCTCACCAAGCACAATCTTGACTTTTTATTGAGTCCTCAGTGTGTGTGTGTGTGTGTGTGTGTGTGTGTGTGTGTGTGTGTGTGTGTTTTTAATGTGATATTTTTTAACTAGCATAGTTCCTTGTCCTGTTCCTCTAAGATCATGAACATTATCTACCTTATCTGTTACATTAATTTTAAGAATGTAGTGAACGTTATGTTCTCACATAATATGTATAGTCTAAGATATGACATGATTGAACCCCTTTGTTTACACCTATACATTGGTAATGTGGTAAGTGACTGTGTGGTTAATGATGGAATGATTGGTAAATGGTAAGATGTGGGTTTACTTACTCATGTACGATCTCATTGAAATTTTTTATCAGGTAATGTTTGGGATATGTTATATGCTAATATAAATAGCTTTAAGATTTTTATTTTTATGCAAGATTTTATTTTGAAATACATGAATAAATGATTAAAAGGAGATGTCTTGTAATTAGTTTAAAAGGGGAAAAAAAAGAAAATTCACCAGTTACAATTATTAATCCTCACACCCAGTTATAGGTGCACTAAATATATATACCATGTATTCTAGACTTAGGTGTGGTGCTCAAGTCTTTGGCACAGAATAGATCAAAGATAGTGCTAACCTTAAGGTTGAGAAGCCCTGAGCTAACAGACAGTTTGGTATGCCTAGAATGTATTATGTTTTATCCACCCTTTCTGTCTGTCTGCCTCCTTTTATTCTCATTTGTCATTTCCGCGTCTGAGATCCGCAAAAAAGGATAAATTTTTATTTTACATATATGTTTTTATCCAAGAACAGGACATGTTATTGTCGAATTTTAATTGGTTTGCAGAATAAATTTATGTTTCTGAGAAATAGGTTGATTTGAAAACTGCATATTTAATTTGTCATACTTGGAATTGTTTTTTAGCAGTATGGCTGACTTTAGAAAAAGTGTCAATTCATCCTGCATTTTTGCATTGTTGTAATGCTGAAGTCTGCTGGCTCATATTTAGAAAATTTAATGATAAAAATAGAAAAGCAAAAGCATAAAAACATAAAACTTTGACATAAACTGACAGGAACTTTCAACATGGACCACTGCACCGTTGCGTGAAGATGACTTCCTTATACTATTATGACTTCCTCACAATAACTGCTACAAACCCATGGCTAATACAGGTGTCAATACTTTTGTTATTGTTCTTTGTGTGACAAGTGAAAGTTGGCTAACAAAAAGATAGTATTACAACCTAAACACGTCTACACAAGGGTTGAGGGAATGGTTGAGAAGTCATTGTTGTACCTGGTAGTCTATTTGAGTGGTGTACGTTTCAACTTTTGCAAGTAACTGATGCTTAAGCCTCAGGCATTAGAACTTGAGAACCCCATTTCTTTCACTAGAGTGAATAGTTTATGTTACAATTTAGAAGTATATAAGTACTTATCATAATTTCATCTTTTTGATGTCTGCTTTCATTGTTGGTATTGAAAGTCCTTCTAATAAAGGGTGGCTTTTGGAAAGTTGCAGCATCTTAGTGGTGATAAAAAATGCCATACTTGGTAGGTGGGGGAAGAATAGGAATTAATTATAAAGTAGGATGTTGGTTTCCATAGCTGTTTATATATATATATATATATATATATATATATATATATATATATATATATATATATATATATATATATATATATATATATATATATATATATTTGATAAGAAGCAGGTGCTGTGAACTTGAATTTTATGTCTAAAAATTACTTCTATCACAAAAACCTTTGTTAAATTGTGATGTCAGTTTGCAAATTACAGGGGTTAGGAAAGTAACAGAGGTAATTGATAAATTTACAAAGTATTTTAATAGTTTTAAGTGGATAATAATTCACCATGCTTTCATAATTTGGCCCATATTTGGGCATACTGGACATCACTAGTGACATATGGACTGGTCACCAGCTGGTAAAGAATTTAGAAAATCACTTGACCAGTGGGCATGTGTGGGGATAAGTGGACATTGTCATTTGACCTTGCTCAGCAGAGACCATTTGTTGCTATGGTTACTGGTTATTTGATGCTTAATAAGCTTTTGAGTGGTTTGAAATTAAAGCCCATTGTGATTTTTTTCAAAGATTCATAAAAGATTTCCAATAATATTCTCTGTCTTTTGTACTTTCTTCTTGCGGGTATTTATTGCAGTGGAGTTTTACACTTATTTTTAGCTTTTTTGCTTTAAATATTGACTCAATTTTTCTTTTGCCAGATACCTAAAGCAAGCCTTAAAATCAACCTTGTTGCTTGTGTCGTAAGTTTTAGACACAGTTGCTCATAATTTAACGGCCAACTTTTGAGAGTTTTTCTTCAGTTAATGTCTTATGATCTGCTACAGAATTGTTGCCATTGTGACGAAGAATCGGTTGGCATAAGAGAGAAGTGTGTTGTACAAGGCATCTTGGGTCATGTTCCGCCTTTGATCAGAGCGAGCATTTAGGGTGCATAATAGTAAACATGCTTTTGAAGATGTGATGGCATTTGCCATTGTACTTTTATCATTGAAATGTGTCTGATAAAAAACATATTTGGTTTTTTTTTTAAATGAAGGGAATTTATGACACGCTTGTATGGAAGTATGATCTTTAAAAGTTATTTGCCACAAATTTAGACCAGTAAGTTTTGAAGGAGTGCATTGTTGTGGGAACTTTTCCATGGGGGTTATTTGTTGGTATAGTTTACTTGGTTTTTCTGCCAATATTATTTTCAGTTCTACTTTGGTACAGATGCATCAAGTGTTTGACAAGTTTCATTTATAACTGACATATTAGAAATTTGAGGTGATGTAATAAAAAATATATATGGTAAGGAAATAATTAGATGATTATTTTGGCTTGCACAATAATTTAGATGTATCTGAACTGTGGTACCTATCTGTGCTGCATTAGAACAAGTATTTGATACACCTATACCTGTGATTATCATGTGTCTGAAAAGGAAAGTGTTTGATGTTGATAGTGAAAGGAGGAGTTATTATGTATAAGTGTATTGTATTTCTTATATATTATATGCCTGGGTTGCAGTAATACCTACAGAGAAGTGAACCATGCAGTCACTGTTTGTTGACATATGGAGCTTGTGTGTGATAAATAGAGTTGTTTCACAAGCCGCAGTGTTTGTTTACAATTTATTTGTAGTCGCTTTACTTTGTTTCATTATTTGAGCACAGAAATATCACTGCCAGATGGCTATATTACAGGGGTCCCGTTGTGGATATATTCAAGCAACTTAAACAATTGGATTAAATGTTTTATAACTGATACTGCAGTTTTGACATTTTTATGTCTAGATTGCTGTGTTTATTTCATCTGATTTACTGGTAAAAGAAAAGATAACTAGAAACTTTTGATTGAAAATAAGAGCCAACATGTGCTTAGTTGAAAAATAGGATAATTTATTAGTTTTGTCTGGACGTAGATCATTTACACACGAAAAAGATGAGTCTTCGCAACTAAATCTTAACCAAACATTGCATGTTTTACTGCAATCATTAAGTTTGCCTCTGTGTTCAGGAACTGGTGTAATAATATATGTAAATCAGTGATGTGTACTGAATACAATGACAGTTGAACTATATTATATATGTTATAATCAGGCATAAAATTTGGTTAGTATGTTGTGGCTGGCAAGTGCCCCTTGTAGACCAGGTGGAAGAAATGATTTTATTCTTGGTTTGATGAATATTTCTGACTAGATGTTTCGGCACAGCAGATGTTTAGCTTTGAAGGGGTAGGTGGGAGACAGTTGGTAATAAGGAGAATGTTATCGAAGAATTTGTTTATGTAAGTATATATGTAGCTAGATAAGGTAAGTATTACTTATGTACATATATATGTATGATTGAGCAATTAGTCTGTGTCCAAAGCAGCAAATTGTGAGGATAGGAAAGTTTGCTATGCGTTTTAATAGAAATCATTGTTTTTGGAAAATTTTGGAAATTTTCATGAATCAGCCACATTTTGTGATCAGACTGAACCGGGTTCCATTGAAATAAAACTTGAGATTAAATATTAAGCAACTTAAATTAAAAAAATAGTTTTATGAAAAGAAATGCAACTAAAATCATTTTCCCAGTGGAAAATTAAATGTTCAATGAAATAAGGCATATGGTTTGAACCCTAACTTTCACCACAGTAGCAAATATGTCCACTCTAGTCAGAATTGCCGAGGCCCTGTCCACTAGTGATTTAATTTCAACTTCCAGTGTTAACTGAATGCCAACTATTACTTTGAAGGTGTGGCCACAAAACGATTAGACTCCCTGGCATTTCACTCTGATTCAATGGAAAATGTTGTCTCACAGGATGTAGACACAGGAATTCAAGCTGAAATGACAGTTTTGGATCAGTTACAATCTCTGATGTACCTTTTAACTCAGGTATGTACCTGCGAGAAATACTGATCAGGTGTTGTTCGGACCGAGTTGGGTCAAGTCTGTAAGACCCCGGTGTGAACATAGCCATAGCCACATTGGAATTTAAGCTGAGCTATCAGGCTGGGGATCAGTTTCGGTCATGGATCATCTTTTAAAGTCAGGAATTTGGTCATTGACTTTGCTAAGGGTGGGAAAATGTGGATGAAGGTATGGTCTGGATTAGGATCATTTAAGTGTGACAGAAAGAAGAGGTTCAATTGAGAGCAGTGGAAGAGGTGGACAGAGGACATTTACTGGACACTGGTGACAGTGCTAGATTTGAACATTACTTCATCAAAAGGCAGCCTGACCACTGATAAGACATCAAATGGACAGACCTCTTGCACCTAGGATTAAAGCACTGGGTGATAGTTGATCAGTTTCTGAATTCTGTCAAGGAATATTTTAGTGGAAGGATTTACTGTAACAGTGAAAATCCAACAGATGGTCAGTCAGGTTGACCAGAGGGAGGGGCAGCGATGTGAAGTACCTGCACAAGGATTAACTGACCATTACAAGGATTAACTGGTCATCTCAGGGATTATCACCTGACCAGATCAAGGTTTAACTGGTCATTGGCTGGATTAATTGACCTCCACAGTGACCATAACAAGGATTAAATGATTACTACACATAGGTGTAGTTTGTAAGCATCAGTTGTTTAAAGTGACCACAGCAGAGCTGGAGAAAGGAATTGCTGAAAAGTGTGAACATGCTGACCATTCAGTGATAACTCATCTGATTTGCTTCCGTTCAGGATTTGGTCACCATGGAATGCTCAGAGTCCATTCATAAGGGACGGATGTCCTGACAATTCAGTTAAGTTAAACTGGCCATTATATGGGAGAAGATGACATACAGGTATCTGAAAAAGGAGTGTTCTTTTGCTATGGTAACTTAAAGTTTTTCTTACCTTTCGGTAAAAGAAATTGATCTCTAACTTTTTTGATAGAAGGGAAATATAGAACAAAGTATATGTTGTTACAGTTAAGTTCATTTAAAGTGACAAAAAAGAAAGGTTTAATTTTGATTTTTTATTGGATTTAATTTTCATTGACCTTAATGTGACTGAAAAAATTATGTATAATGATTTCCTGGTAGGGCACCCTGTGTTTCAGATCATTGGTTATTCTTATGATTTTATATACTGTACTGATATAAAGGATGTGCCATGGTCAATTCTTGGACACCCAAGGTATTGTTAATGACCACCTCTTAAACTGACCCAACATTGGACTGTTGATGGGTAGAACACCTGCCTAGAGTGGTATCAGTACTGACACAGGAGAGCTTTTCCTTCATCCCAACCTTTCTCAGGTGTCGGGTTTAGGCATCCATTGTTTTCTTAAGAAATTGGTCTTCTCAAAGCAAGCAGTGGGTGTCTTGGGGAGATAGAAGCCAGCAAGCAGGCAGAAATGCAACCAGTTCTGAAGTGTTCTGTTTGATATCATCAGGTGTAATGATGAGACTGTCAGCAGCCCAGCAGGATGCCACCTGAGTGAGCAAATTAAGCACAGTTATTAAGAGATGCCCTGCCGATGGACTGAGACTGGCTAAAGACTGATTTCAGTGGACTGATTTTGGCAGAAAGACTTACAGAATCAATTCATTCCATACTGAACTATTCGTATTTATTTTAGGAGAGATAGTAAAAAAAAAAAAGGAATTAAACTCCTCTTGATCTATATCTGAGCATCATTAGTGGTAGTTGTGGTCTAGGATAATAGTTGACACTGGTGCATTACAACTAACAACCACTGAAAATAAAGGAGAGGCCATGATATTATCAGATATGACATGGAATTTGGTAAAACAACACATCAAGATGACTATCCTTTGTCTCAAATGTATCACTGTATTCCACAGGAGCTCAAAATTGCTAATGCCCATGCTTGGCTTGTAAGCTTTCTGCTACAGGACCCTAAATATGTATTTGTCAATGAAGATAAGTTCTTAGATGTGCTTTGAATTCAAGGGGGCAACCTTGTATCTCATACTGAGGTTGTTATCTAACAGAGAACTTTATAGGCCATGCCTATCCCTGGCCTTGGTAACATTTTGTTTCAAGGAGGACAGTTGGGCGTACTCAGAATTGTACATTCTTGTTTGGAGGCACTTTTGATTGCAATAACAATTTTAGTGATAATTTTAACACAGACCATTAAGTGTGTATTTTTAGCCAAGTAGAGACTTGCTAGATGTTATCACCACTATGTTAGGGACATGGCGATACTCAGTGACCAGTTTACTTCAGGCCAGAGCTAGTGGCCTTGTTGAAAAATGATGGACCCGACCATGTGGCAACATTTGAATGCATTTCACCTCTCATTTACTGGACAAATGGCATCTTCTTAAACCAAGTCTGTATCATCCTGGACCTAAGGAAAGAGGAGTGTATATGGGCATTGTTTCTTTTAATTTGATAACAGTCATTATCAGATGAAAAATTTGACCACTGAAAGAAAATGGATTTTTTTTTTTATTCACTGTTTTGAAAAATCTTGTATCATTAGAGAAGAACATCACCAAAAGTTGTATTGAAGATATTACTAACAGGCTGCCCTGTCTCTGTATTGACAGAGAAAATGAAGACCAGCTCTCAAGGGATACAAGGGTTTGAAAATACTTAACTAATGTCACTTGAATAACCTGTCAACACACCATATCATAAGTCAAACAGATTATGTGCTGTGTAAACATTTGTCGTGAAGTGTTCAAGTTGATTGTTCCAGCAGAGCATACCATAGGATGTGCACTTGACAGATAACATGGTAAGGTGTGTGTGTGTGTGTGTGTGAAGAGGGGTTTTATTTTTGCGAGGCAGCCGTCCAAAGATTCCAAGTTAGAGATTGTCATAAACCACCGTGTGAATTGAATTTTGGACTCTTGCTATTGATTAACTACTTTGGCTAATTATTGTGTTCTTCTGAAATTTCATTTTGCTTTTCTAAATTAAATCTTAGTTTGTTGAGGAAAAACTGAATTCTCTTCACGTATTTATGGAAGCCAGTTTGATACCAAAGGATTTTTTATGAAATTGTCAAACTGTCTTTTTCTATGATCAGCAAAAAAATGACCATTTGAGAGAGAGATGATACTAGTATCAGTAAGGTGTTTGAAATTTGAGTAATTATCATACAAGGAGGAGGAAATGGTCAAGGGAAAAAAGACGCAGTGTATTGGATAGGGAAACACTCTTGCCAGCTATGATTGACAAGAACAGGGCTTAAACTGTGTTGAAGGAAATAGCAAGGAAATTATCATTTGCACCATGTTCACAAGACCGCAGGAACTTCGTAAGTACAAGGAAAAGGATTCTTCTGTATTATACAATACAACTACAAGGAAGAGTTTTAGTGCTTGATGTTTGTATATCCAAAGGAACTAAATCTGAAAGAACAAAGTGTCATTTTATTTCTACAAATTGACAGAGTGGTGCTAACTCTATGAAAACACTAGGACTTATTTTTTTGGCATCAGCTCCATTTGCCTGCCTTTGTTGTTGTTGGAATGAATTCTGCTCAGGTATGTCAGTGATGTAACAAGTCTAGACCACAGCAACCTTGGGACATCAGCCAAGAAAAATCTTTACCAACAGAGCCAGTGTTTCCACTTCTCTTGGAAAATTAGACTCATACCCCACATTGAATTTGCGTATTGGTCACTTTTGGTTTCTGTTTCAAATCAATTGGAAAGATCAGAGTCAACAGGTCCAGGCATTGTGAAAACTGAAATCATGGCAACCTGGGACGATTAACACTGTCATTGGTGGTCTATTTTATGAAGAATCATAGAACTAATGTATGATGAAAGATGGAGGAAATATACCAGACAGGTTATGTGTTCATCACCCACTCTCATTTACAAAGTTTATGTCCATATTTCAATTGTTCTAACTTCATGATAAAGTTAATCATCAAATGTGATCAATCCAGTGAATGCATGCATTATATTGCTACTCTAAAACCCAATGCTGGCATATGGAGACTGAAAATCACCAGTTTGCCAGGTAAAAGAAATTAAAACAATTTTGTATGAAAAAATGTGGTGTTTCTTGTGGAATGAAGATTAGAGTGGAGACATTGATGGTGCTGATGCATTTTGGCCCATTTAACTCCCAGGTGGTCGAGAAACTAGGATTGGATGTAATGAGAAATGGCAGGAAAGGAGCTCCCGTGTCTTAACAACACACACAGATGACTTCATGTCATGCAAGGGACCTTCGTGGTTTTATTGGTGACAGAGGGCTGGCACTTGGCACTGGTGCAGTTTAAATGGAAAAAAAGTGGGATGAATTTAAATAAAATGTGTAGGATGAGGACCAGAGTTGATTCAGTTTAATTCAACGATAGAGGGTAGGAAGAAGAGGACAGAAAGAGAGGAGAGGGAGAGAGAGAGATTCAAAATCAGTCCAGTGTCATGCAATATCTCAATCTATAGCATTTACTGCCCATAAACATGCTTTTCCCCCCTGGGCCTTCAAATCCACATGTTTCAAATGCCTGCACACAATAAAACAATGAAATGAAGATAGGACGTCAAAATTACCTGTAGCAGATCATTTTCAGATATCGTCAGTGATCCAGGACAGAGAGCAGTCTGCTGACAGAAAGGGTTCACTATGTTAAAAGGAGAACTGTTTACTGATGTTTAACTTGTGACACTTAACCCAAGTCAGGAATTCCTCCCTCGATGTTGATGTAGGAGTATTTGTACTGCGATAGAGTCAAGTGGATTCTCTCTCTTTCTCTCTCTCAAAATTTATATTATATCTACATAGGCAAGTATCTTAATGGGGGATATTAATATCATGACTTATTCATGATGTTCTGGCAGTTAAGGATCATACATAACTAAAGCACATTTCATTCAGGTATCCCTTTTCAACAAGGACAGCTCACCTGTGCAGGAATGCAGGATAAATGTGACAGTGACAAATATCTTTGTATGTATTTTTGAAAAGGCATCATTTGAAATTGAGGCCTCTGTCGTTTGGACTGAGATAGACAAATCTGCCTCAGCCATTTTAATGGAAGTCTTTTATGGGCCGGCGTTGGGAATTTTATGGCATCAGGATGATGCAACCAGACAAGGAAAACACATGAAGGTATTTCTAATTATTTAGAACAAATAGTCTTGGACGTATCGTTTTCAACTAAAAATAGAACAGCATCCAGGCAAGTGCAGTGACAGAATTCCACTAGTAGGTAAAATACAATAAAGAGTGACAACTACTCTGGCCGCATGACAGGCGTGATCTGCCCCTGGTAAAAAAATAAAAAGTTTGGAGTAGAAATATTTTCAAGCTGGAAGAATTCAAGAATTCATTATGCAGGAGCAAAGACCAAATTAATGAGCGACAAACATCTGAAGATCGTGATCTAGCCTTGCCATGGAGCATTTTTGAAACGTGTATGGAATTCAAGATCCAGGAGCAAAAACAAAAGAAACTGAGCTGAAACAAGTGCTTAGCAGATGGAGAGCTGAGTGTTATTCTGACCCCTAGCAGAGAGGTATACTGGAAGTTTAACAGATTCACGGTGATCCTGATTTGGAACAGGTTTTTAACAGCATTAGGGCTCTGGGAAAATTTTACAGGGGATTCAGTAACAACAGAAAAGGCTAGGTGGTTGCTTTGTTGCAATGGTTGGTTTTTGTGGTCAGTTATAATTGTGGTCATATACGGTAATGCCTGATGGTTTAGAGTAGGGAGTTGAGCCTTTACGTATGACAGAAATACATCCCAGGTAAAGTCTGTTGAAATTTGTTTGTATGTTGTATCTCATTGGATTATTGTTTTTACATTATTGATATGTGGATTAGGAAATATCAATTAATGAAAATCTTGACATTTTCAGAAAGAATGGAGGAAATATAGGATTTACCACCATAATTACTTGAAGTGATTGCATTGCAAGCTAACTGTAGATGTTGTCATTGAAAACTTTACAGAAGAAAAACAACTTTGAATTCTTAAGACATATCTTTCTTTTGATTTAGAAGAAAGACACATGCCTGCAAAATAATGTTTAACTGTTTATAGCTAAAACCAGTACCAAATAACAGTATCTATATCTGTATCCTTTCAAGAAACTGCTGATGGTGTTGATTTTAACTAATGCTGGATTGTGAAGAATTGCAAGTGAATAGACAGATAAAACCAGAGGAAGAAATATTCAATTTAAAAACGATGTATTTGGTACAAAACGGTTACTCGCACACCATGGACTATGGCGACAGCACCTCCTTGGACAGGTACTCCTTTGACGACATGGTGAACAGATACACTAATTGCTGTGACCCCTACACAGGGTACACAGACTATGACAATTATGACTCTTATCAGCCCTGGGGGGAGTCTTATCAGCCCTGGGGAGATACGTACCATCCCTGGGGCTCCTCTCCCTGGGGATATGATACCAAGTATGTGTACAGTATGTGGGATTCAGAAGAGGAGGGGGAGATAGAAGGTAAGGGAAATAAGAAGATTTGATAAAATTAACTCGCTTTATTCAGGTTTATCTTGTCTTTACTGAAAACAGTATCTTTTTTATTTTCAGAAAACATATTTTGTGTATCAGATAGACCATTTTAAATAGAGCTTAAAAAGTGGTCTGGCTACTTGACTGCTATAATAATTCTTCATTTCAGCAAGGAGAAATCAAATTCATGTAGACAATTCTGTTTTCATATATAGATAGATAGATATATCTGGTCCTCTGAGCAGGGGGACTAATATGTTGACCTCTCTGGCGTGGGGACTAATATATGTTGACCTCTATGACCACCAATTACTATTACTTTAAAGTGAAAATGTTGTGGACTTTCAAAGTGTTAGTATGGTGCTCCTGACATGATGATAGCTTGGCAAAATTCTAAAAACCCTGTAAAGATCAAAGGCTACTGCTTAGAGGCAGGAACGGACATAACTGGATTCTAATAACTGTACATGAAATACAGCCAATGGTGTTATAAAGTTTTGTACCTGCAGGGTAGTAGTTTCTAAAGGGAATGTCGGGAATATGGGAATATTCACTGAAAATGGTTGTTTGAAGAGTGCTGTTGGTCACATAGCACATTGTAATTCCAACGAGATTAGGGGAAGAGTTTGGCAGTTTTATTTTTGTCTGGTGATAAGTGAATCGACAAAATGTCAAATAAGAAAAGAATGAGACAAAAATGATACATGTGATAAGAAGAAGATTATTAAAAGCATTAATCTTTCAAAATAGAAAAAGAAGATAACATTGTTTAAATTGTTTATTTTCTTATAGTCTTCTTGTCTTAGAAGTTTTTGGTCAAAGCAAGATGCCCACAATATTATGCAGTGATGATGTTTAGCAGACTTGTCAACACTTTTTGTGCCAAAATATCACATTTAAAGTTGGAATTTTTATCTCAACATGAAATTAATGGAATACAAATGCAATCACTTTGCTGTGACTCCATGACGCAAAACTGCTGTATCTCTATGTACTCTATTGTTGATAAAATACATTAGAAATACATCAAAACCACTGATGCAGAAATCATTTTTGCCTGGCCAGGAAGTTAAGATTGGGATTTTTTACCGTTTGGTAAACAAGAAATGGTGACTTAGAAGCACTATAAAAACAGCTCAATTCAATGCAGCATACCAGTCGTGATGTCATTAAATACCTGAATTTCATTCAAGAAATATTTGATTGATTTTACAAGCTCACCTTGTGGCTAGGTTTTAAGGATTATAGTTGTAGACATAAGTCTGGCAGTGGGTCTTTTCTTCCGCAAATGCCTGTGGAATGGGCAAACATTTTGTTACATTTTGGGAGAGATTATTGGTAATTTTCTTTTTACAATATTTTTTCTTAAAGCTGTAATTATTGATTTAAAGGATTAAGGATCTACATGCCAATACTGGCCTTAGGCTGTTGTCTTTATAATTAGATTTTGTTGTGTTATGGCTGAGAAACATGACTCTTAGATTGAACTGGAAATATAGGCATTAAAAGCATGGACATGTGAATTTGAGTATATGTGAAGAATTCAAAAATTCATTCAGTTGATAGCTTTTTCAAGTTCAAATTTATAATGAAGAGAATACAGCCACTTCAGAAAAATGACACTATTGTTAATGATACTGTGAAATAATGATAAGTATTCCTTTTTACCCAAATAATGATTTTATGTAAGTAAACACAGTAGTTACGCTGGACTTGATGCTGAAATAATATTATAAAAAATATCAGCAAGGAAGTCATGGCAAGCTGTCAAAATAAGAACTCATAACTTTTACAGTTGAACCGTTCAGGGCATTCCACACCTGTATGTTACATCCCACAATAAAATTTCCAATTTATTTCAGTCTAATCTAATGAAATTGGCCTCATTTGCATGTGCAAGCCCCCTTGTTTGGGGACACTAGACAAGCATGTGCGATCGTAATCTATAAAATACAAGCTTACGGGTGCAGGTGCCTTAACACAATAGATGTGGTGGAATGTTTGTGTATACATGTCGGTCAATAAAGCCAATGAAGTGGAATATGCCCATGATCCAATAAGCTTTCATTCACTTAATCTGAATTGGTTCTAGCATTCATTGGGGATAGGGAGGAGGGAAAGAAAGTTCTGAAGTAGTAAGTGTGTGTGGGTGTGTACATGTGTATGTGCATGCACATGTTGGTAGTGTTCTCTAGCCTCAGTTGTTTTAATAAGTAGGGTGTTTTAAGCTTCATCAAAGCAATGATCACCTTAGAGTCAGTTAATCCCATAGGTAAATCTCACAAATTACAAGAGCATTGTAGATTTTTTTCCTCTTTTATCATTTTATTTCTACAAATAAATTATATTCTAAAATTGAATGGCCATTGAATCCATCCTATATTGACTGAAGTGTTTAGAGAAAGCCCCAACTCTTTTGTTCGTCAACATTCAATCATCTTGCTTTCAAAAATAAAGAAGAAAAAATGGCCGGACTGTTCTCCGCCATTTCCCCATGCTGCTCCCCTGGAGTCCATTGGTCCTCCTTTCACCAGTCAGCTGGTCGCCTTTGTTGGTGATAGGTCAGGAATAGTTTGAGAAAGAGCTTAGACCTCGGGACGTAATATCATATTCAGCATGAGACTTGACTAGTGCCACAGCTTCGCTACATTTATTTTTGGTGAGGGACAATGATCTGTGTCATGGCTGTCGAAATGTCTGTCCCAGTTTTGAAGAGTAGCTTGGATGTTGCTCATTAGAGAAGGTATTCTGATTTGTTTTGTATTGTTATTATTGATACTAGTAATGTAATGTTGTCAGTGGTTGCTTGTGTGCAAAAAGTTAAAGAGCTGATATCTGAACATGAAGTTATGTACATGAGTGATATTTTACAAGGAACAGGACATTGATTGCTCCGAGTCTAGGCCTGTGTCTGCGAGTTGTAGGTAACAGTAATAAAGGTATGTTGATGAACAATATTTACTGATGACGATGCTATTGTTATCAATATTGATGTCATTTTGGATAGGTGGTGGATTTGCCTCTGATATTGATATATCTTAATTGAATAATGATTTTAATTTAACATAATGTGGCCATTAATTTTACTGTTTAAGCTATAAATTTATCTTGCTTTATAAATAGATATAATATTGGATTCTGACATTGTATGTAAGTCATAACAAGTACTGATTTATTGACATTTGGCAATTCTATGTGTGACATTTCTTCATGGAGCTCAGGTAACTAAAATAACAGTAGGCTTAGTGTGTCATTTATAAGTTACACTATTTTTGGGATAAGTTAATTTACTGCAAGTAAAAGATTTTCAGCAGTTATGAACCTGTGTGATTCTATAGCTACATGAATATGTGGTATTACACTTTAGAAAAAGAATGAAAATTAGAAATGAGATGAGACAGAGTGAGATGAGGGAACAGTTCAATGTGGGTATGAACTTGGCAAGGGAGAAAACAAACAAAGAAATTACAGAAAAAAAATATTATTACAGATAACCATACTTTACATAAGAACAATTTAGGATTCAATCTTGGATTACTAATCAGTGTTTTTAAACAAGTATCATTATTCAAACAGCCAGCTGTAGCCTTTTGAACACATATGTTGCTATAGCTAGGGTTCTAGCAGTCAAACTATAATGTCTGTTATGTCTACCATGTCTAACAATTTCACCACACCCAAATATTAATACACATTCTTTTTTTTTCTTTTCCTGCTGCTGCATAATGGCAGAAAAAGGTGAGGTTTATGTAAGCTTCCATGTATAAATGTGTGTAGATGTTATTGTGATGTTTATATTTTATCTGTCTTAGCCATCCTGTAGTGTTTTTATCCTAGACTTTATTGTAGAAAAAGTGGCATAAACACTGGTTTACAAGAAGGTTGTGATTCTCTATAAAGATGCTATATAGTTACTTATGTTGGTGTTAACGTTGTAGTGGTAGTATAGTTTACTTTAGCTTTAATTTGACTATCAAAGTTGTGAATAATATGAAACAGTGTAGTTAAACTTAATACATCTAAAACAAGCAAAGATATCTGTAACATCGTGTCTCTGTTGTTGCATTTGTGTGTAGATGAATATGTGCTTATAAATGTGTACTAATAAGATTGTAGTACAATCTCATTTGAATGTTGTATGTGCTCTCCTTTTCTAGTTTGTGGTTACTGAAATCAAAACTTTGACCAAAGAGTCTAGTCAGTGTTGGATATTATCATCTGAGGTGCATGTGGGAGATCTATGGAAACTCAGTATGGGAGGGGGAGAAAGGGGAGGGGCTGTCCATGTGAGACATGATATCATATAACCAGTGCTGCCATTCTCTCAGATGAGAAAGGTGTGCATGTATGTAGTATAGACATATTAACTTTTTTGTTTTTATACAAATGATACAGTAAGATTTGACAGGTGATATTTACCTGCAGAGATTATGAAATACGTAAAGGGTCAGATAATGCATCTCAAAGTTTTTGGTTTGTACTCTTGGATTGTCATCATCATCATCATCATTTTCATTTGTTTCCTCTCATCATTTATAGCATTGCCATTTATATTCATCAGCATCCTCAGTGCTTATACACAGTAGGTCTACTATTGATGTGGTCATTATATAACAATAATACTGGTTTTCGCCTGTCCACCTTATTAATGGATCATCTTCAGCAGTTAATTTCCACTCAGGACTGGGTTCCATATTTGTCATTGGAGGTACAGCAGAGAGACAGGGTGCATCATGGTTAAATAGATCACCTTCTGCACTCGGAGCAACTCTGAGGTGAAAAGGGAAATGCGTATCATTTTCCCATTTGCAAAATGAGACATTTGAGCTTAGATAACGAAGAGCTGTTATTTCTGCTAAACAATTTGTGTCCTTCTCTAGGGTTTCCTTAAGACGCAACAATTAATGTAGTATAGATAGTGAAAAACAGGGCAGGATTGTTCTTTTAAGAGGATTAACGTGATAATTAGATTATTAACCTAGTCCTTATCTTGAGTATATCATTATTAATGGCATTTTAATTCAGCTTTTAAATGTGGGAATTAAGCCGTAACAAGCTCTCATTATCACAACGATGGAAGTTCTGATATAATGCAGATAAGAAAGTAACCTGGTGCTTGGGAAGTGAATTGGGATAATTGACATATTTCTGTACATCTTTTGTTGTCTTTGCATTGTCTACACATTTATTTTAATTGGGCAGTTAAAAAACTATGCATGATGCTGCAGGGAACTTGTTTGTGTCGATAAAATTATATGATCTTCAGTGCTATATATGAAATTGCTAAGGACAGAACAATTTAAGTGCACACTAAGAGTTGTTAGTTTTTTTACAGCTACTTGTATGCAAGTATTAGAATTGTTGAAACATTGGCCTGCAAGCCAGTAACAAAAGTTGGAAGTAACTTTGTAGAAATGTTATCCCTAATATGTCTGAAAATAAATGTACGTGCATTTCAGAATCAACCTACTAGTAGTATGAAGATAAACAAGACATTATAAAGTATGGGTCAGTGACCAAGTGGGTCATACAAATTGGGTGTACAAAATTATTAGTAGTATTCTGATATCAATGATAATGTCATAAATTTTATTCATGCCATATTTTATGCATGCCAGAGACACTGCTGTGTATCCATGTGCTACAGTAATGATCACGATTAACGGCACAGCTGCGGAAGATTTACCACAGTTAAACCCTGTCGCAACTGCATCTCTACCGTAGCAGTATTTATGAGTGCTACTGTAGTGTCACAAAGATGATCTGCCTGGGAGGACAAGCGGAATGACAGATAGGGATTCTTAAAGATTACACGTCCAATTTAACCCAAGGTTTGCTCTTCTATAACAGTGATGTGATATGTGATATGAATGGGAACTGCTCTCTACATACACACTCCACAGAAACTATATCCCATAGTGACATCCACTTCATGTTGAGATTATAATGTTATGAAAATTTTTACCTTGACACGGAGGACTGATTCAGAAGATTTGAAGAGGTTGCATCCAAGAAATTTTTTTTTTTGTGGATAAGCTGTTAAGTGGTGTAACTGTTATCAACTTTTTGTGTCATATGTTTTCCAGTCAAAAAACACAAGTGTTAATGTTACAACTGACTTCCAAAAAATCTGTGCATACAGATGTATCTGGTAGTGGTCTGACCAAATCTTTGTACTATCAGTTAAGAAGGATGAAACAGCAATTGTTTAGTTATCATTGAGCAGAATTACAGGAAAAAGACTAATAATCAGCATTGCCTATGGGAGTAGCTTTTATGAACTTTCTTCGGTAAGTTAGAAAATTTGGCATGTGGACAGTGACATTATGAAGGCATATCTTTCTGATTGTCTGTGACTTGCGGGAGGAGGATACAAATGATAATTGACACCCTGGTTATCAGTAATGATCAGAATTAAATTAGACTCTGACTGAGCATAGTTAAGATTCCTGGTGCTGAAAGTCTGAGCAGGCCTAGACTTGTTGGTAAAGCACATGGGAAAGGAGAAACCCAGCTTAGTTTTCCAGAAAGGAGACAACCTTTGAGAACATTTAACATTATTGTGCATCTTACCTGTCACACTTTGTGGGCTAAAAATTGGACAGACAGGGTTCATGGCTGAAAGTTCTTAAATATTGGAAGAAATAGAAAGGAAAAAAGAAACAAGAAGGCAATGCCATCGATGAAATACCAGTGAAAAGAAAAGGATGAGGTAACTTACAGTGGTTCAGTGAGTTGAGCAATCAAATGAAACCTTGGTTTTGTTGAAATTGGAAAGTCTTCATGCTTTATGAGAAGCAAACAATTTTTACAATCTGTTAACTTGAGTTTTGACTAAGTTCAAGTGACAAACCTGACTTGAAGCAATTACTAACTCTTTGTTATTACCCTGCAGTCAGGAAAGGAAAAAGTCAAGTAATCATTATTAGGGTTAAAAAAAGATACAGCTGCTGAAGATTAACATAGCCAAAGTGGAAGGTGTATTACAGTAACAGTCTGAGGGTTGCATACCAATGTGGTTTTATAATAGCTCCCTTGTGTGGTTTTAACCAACATTACGGAATTATTTATCTGTCTGGCCGTGACAGCTTCAGTAAACAGGGGCTATCCCTTCAGAGGCTTCCTGTCATCTAAGCTGAGACAATTAAATGGTATGAGATAACATTACAGGTGCTCTTGGCAAAGATGTGTGCTTTTTACTAACTGGAAGGGAGAGAGGCAATGACAATAGCATTTGTTATTTGGCAGAGATAAGAAAACATGATGTAATGCTGAAAAACTCATCGGCGTAAACAACCCTGACGCTAACTAGATGGAATAAAGTGTTTAATTTGTCCAAAAAACAGACAGAGAGCCCTGATGTTATGCTGTCATCCACAATACATAAAATAGGATCATAAAAATAGGGTGAGAAAACAGGTTTTTGAAAGCCTTTGTTTTACACTGGTTCCCAGCAAGAGAAGCATTGATTCCAGTTAGAGCAGCAGCCATTTATGTGGGAGTATTGTGGAGAAAATGTTAAAAAGAATGTATGCAAGCCTGGTTAAGCCTCTGACTGCATTTTGGAATCATCACATCGCTTGAATTGGCATCTATGAAGAGAAGAATCTCATTCTAGTTGGAAGGATGTCTTGAAAAAAACACAGCTTCATAAATGATTGAATGTAGCAGTAGAAATTGACCAGATTCGTACAGAGATTGGCAAATGTGGCATCTTTGGAACATTTCTCAATTTCTCAATAAATTGTGTGGGAATTCAACAGATGAAGAAGAACAGTGGAGGAGTTATGAGTAAAACAAAAAATAACCTGATACATGTAGTTTATATCTGACACCAGGCAGGAATGACCTGAAGTTCACTTAAATAAAAACTTCTTGTGTGACTTTGTAAACTGTCACAGTAGACCAGTAAAACCAAGAGCAAAGAACGTGGGAAGTTGGGAACTTATTTCAGATGATGATGATCCGCTGTCAAAGTGAACACTCAATGAGAGGAAAGATGTTTGTTATAACTTGTCTGCAGAATGAAGGTACTAGTAACTTTTGAATGTTTTGAGAATTTTTTAGGTACATTTTAAATCTTTTTAGCTGCTGCAACTGCATCAAATACTGGCGAATTTGTCAAAGGGCAAGATAATTTGTTTTATGCAAAAGGTTCAAAAGCTTCTGCTTTGGAGTTTTGGTGAAGTTTTCTTAGATTACTGTCAGTTGTCTAAGTAAAATTGGCTGGAATTGCAATTGGTGAAGCTTTCTTCACATCAGCTCATTGGGATTTTTTGTCTGCATCTGATTATATTGCTACATTTTTTAGTTGTTAAAAAACCAAGAAAAATATCTCATAAGTTATGTGTTGGTGCCCCACAAAAATCTTTATTCCTTTTTATTACTGTTGTCACGGACATTTCCATCAGTTGGCAGATTTTTTTAAAATAGTTATTTTAGTGGCAGCCTCCGGATTGATATAAAACTCCATAGTTGCCCCAAATTTTCTGCCCCTTTGTTTCTGAATTGCTGTTAACATCCCTATTACAAGTGTAATACACATAGCTTTTATGACCAGACACCCCTGTGAATCATTTTGGAGATTGACTAGACATTAACCACTAAACGTGGAGTTACTAGGTTCTCTGGTGTTTGATACTAGCTGATTAGTGGTTGCTTCAGGTATATTACAAGTTGTAGTTAGAGGGTGGAGTGCAGGATTAGTGGATTAAAAGTAGTAATTTAAAATACCGTAGGAAATAACTTACCTTATCAGAGCTGATAATCTGAATTAATGTGTGTAAATGTAGGAGCAAATTATTTTAGAAGAATAAGGTGCGACCTTTTTTAACATGAAATATTTGCATGGAATTGTGTGTTTATTGTAATTTTTGACTGCTTAGATTAGTTTTCAGCATCCATTGTGTGGGTGCTGGTATTGCAGCTCATTTTGGTACCTTTGGTAGACTTGAAGACAAGTAAAGGTGTTTCAGATGTGAAAGAATGTGTTGTACTCAACTAACACAATTGTGATAAACTTTCTCTGAAGAAGAGTTCATCAATACAGTAACTTCATAAGACCGCACACAAAGTTATCCTGCAATGTTTTGTTGCATGTTTGACATTCCAGTCGTGCAAGGATTACTGAACTGTTGAGGGAAAAAACAATAGTAAGAGACACTTTTGACTTTATTCTCACATTAAACAATATGTTATTTGCACAATGACCCCAGTGTAGCAGTCAAAGGTCTCTGTGTAATACAGTGCTAGTTGTTTTCAGATTTTATTTTTATCCTAATTTTTCTATGGTGGTTGAAAATGATTATGTGTCCTTCTTGATTATTTTGGGCAAAAGTAGAGAGAAAGCAGTTAATTATTTTCTGCTTTGTCGAATTTTTGTTTTTTTCAGTGATGCACAAATGATAAGTACAAATGGTGTGTTTTGGAATTTTATCATATTGAATTTGGCTGTCATAATTAGGTTTAAAGGCATTAGAATTTATCATTTAGTGTATGGAGCACTAGATACCTATCATTCTACATTTATGAAAAAAAAAAACATAAATTTTTCATTTGTGATCCCTTTCCCTTAATGACTTTTCTCTATCTTTCTTTATCATTCTCTCAGTAATTATTCCCTTTCAGGTGTAAACCCATTAAAACAAAAATCATAAAATATTCAAACCTCACCTTTGGTTTAGACATTCTCCCAGGAGAAAATAGTGCCCAAGTCCTTGCAGTACTCTTGAGCTGTTCGTGTTAGCCTTGATAAAGAACATATTGATTCAGTGGTCACAGACAGGGCATACACATTTTTCACATCAATATGGTGTCTAGATGTACCTGCCCTGCAGGGCGTAACATTCTCTAACTGTGGTAACTCCACTAAATTTTTTATTATATGGATTTTTAATACTGCTGCTACTGGGCCATGATTTAGCCCCCCCCCCCCTTTCCTGCAGACTTTCTACGTTGCTTATCTGGAATTTATGGTATAATGACGTATTTTAGAATATTTTTTGAAGTCTTGGTAATTTTGGAGCTTGTTTATATATATATTAAGCTTCAAAAGATATTTATTTTTTAAAGCTGCTGTCATTTTAATAAAAGTGATATCCATATGGATATAAGGTTTGTGGGTGTTCTTGAAGTACATAGTAGACAAATGGTGTACCATTTCCATAAAAAAAATTGTTGCAAAGAAACAACTACAACTTGGAACAACAAAACTGCACTTTGCCATATGAAACCAAGTCAGCCACAGATTATAATATAGCAATTATCAGAGCATGCTAATAGTATCAGGGTTACCAGGTGACGGGAGCCTTTTTAAGGGCCATAAAACACCTGTAATGTGTAAAAGGAATGCTGTGGTCCCTTACCACAGTGTCAATTGTCAGTGGAACCTGAATTAGATGTTGAAGACTAATTTTATAGCAGGAAGAATGACCCTGTCCATCCCCCCTCCCCCATTTTATTAGTATAAGTTAAAGGAGATTCTAAAAGACCTTGTTTGAAATAGTTTTTCTTTGTTTTGTACCTATGGCAAGAGAAAATGTGTTTCTGCCTTCACTGAATATCTGTCTTAATTTATATCAGAATTTGAATGTATGTAAAATCTTACACTTTTTTAAAATTTTTACAATTAACCATGCTGGTCACCAAAACACTGGATGCAAATGAATACATATAGTTGCTTCCTGTAGATAGTGCAACTGTCACGGAGACAGCCTCCGGTGTTATTTTTAGTCCATTTATTCCTCCCATTTCTTAAGTGTCCAACCTGAGATGTTTGCTCTCTACATACGCTTGTCCTAAAATCTGATTCATTTTACATTACCAGTTTGCTAGTCTGTCTGAATATACATATGCAAACTTGTCCTTCAAAAAAGCTGACAAGTATCATGACAAGAATGCAGTAGTGAAAACATGCAAGGGCTGGTTTTTTTCTTTAAGAGAGCCATTTGTATGATTGACTCATTGCACTTTTATAGATTGTCGTTAGTTTAATTAGAGCATGCCAATCTGAAGAGCATACCAGCCATTGTACTGTCACAGTTATGATCTTTGGGAAATTTGAAATGTGGGGTTTAATAAGTCAGATTGTTGGAGATGCCATATGATGTTTGCTACTTTGTACTGAATATAACACTGAAGTGTGATATGTCATGGGAAAAAAAGTCCATAGTTGAAAAGTGCCGTGAGAAAGTGGACATTTGTTTTGGCCAGCTGGAGCCCTTTATGAGAACACTTCTAGGATTCCTCCATCAAGAAAGCAATTTGATTTATGAAATGACGGAATGAAAGATCTAAGTCAGTTATTATTTTAATAAAAGAGAGGTATTTTGATTTAAAAAAATAGTTTAAGTTTGAGAAATGAAAGAGGCCTCTGATTCAAAGAAAAGTTTAAAAGAGAAAGGTAAAATGTTTGCTTTTTTGGAGAATTTCATTTCTAGAGCAGTGAAACAAGTCTAGGGTTTAACACTATATCTTAATTTGTTTTAAAATGTACTCAAATTCTGACTCAATTGTTAAACAATGTGAATAAAAAACCCTTAACAAAGACCCTGTGTAAACACTCCAAGGCTATTAAACCATTTGACAAAAGATTCTATTTCAAAGGCGGCCACATGACTGTAACTAACAGTAACACAAGTATGGGTATTAACTCCTCAATCGTAATTCCTTCTAGCAGCCGTGTAACATCAGATTAAGCTTAAAGAGTTCATCAGGTTAGATGGGGAACAAAAAATATTGTAGAAGTCTGTTTCTGTTTGTATACCAGACTTATTTGAACATTCCTGTTTCAGAACCAAGATTAAGTTCATCCTGTCTAGTCTGTGTGAAAGAATAAAGAAATGTGTTGTTTGCATCTTTTTAATTTCTAGTAAAAAATGTTTTAAAAGAAATTGTTGTAATTTTCCAAGCTTGAAACCACTTTCATTGTTAAATTTGGAAGCAGACGGGAAAAGGGATTCGTTAATGTCTTAAATCACGGGAGACATGGCACACCCGTTTCTGTGTCAGGTGACAGCCCTCATGACAGTAGAGAAGACGGAGCCAGTTCAAGTGTCACTTTTGGTGACACTGCTGTAGCGAGGCTGTCGTTGGTGTCCCTCCTGGTGACAGCAACTTAATGTTAAACACCTGAAGATGTCCCAACCACCCTAGAAATGTTCAGTGGAATATATGCTAGACAGTTATGTAACTGCTGATGTAAAGACTTGCTATAAGAATATGTGTAAATTAAGGAAGATGTTAGGGATACAACATATTAGGAAAAAAACAGTAGATACCATTTTTGATAAAAAAATACTCTTCAGCATCAAAATGTAGTAAGCTGTGGATTGAGGAAACATTGCTACAATTTGTAGATGTTTTGTATTTTGAATATTTTCCTTAATGTAAACTGTGTGCATTTTTGTTTTAAATTTAATATCAGGCATTAATGCTTTTTTTTTTCAATAACACTTATCCTATTTCACAATGATATTTAACAATGGCTGTTCTTAAAATGCCATGTTGACTTTTCAAAACAACACTTTTTGATTTATCCACACTGTGAAATTGGATATGACAACTAGTGAGAAAACTACAGGAAAACATGGGCCAAGAATCTGAAGGAAAGGGATTTATCTTATTATAGACAATAAGATACAGATGCTATGGAGGTCGAAAGCAGCTAGTTTGAACGTGGGAAAGTTTTCTCTTCCACTTTGTTTTTCACTGAAAATTGGATTAAAATCAATTTCTGGCTCTATCGGTTCAAGATGACAGATGCAGGGATGCTACCAGCAGCAGCTGATGCATGGTCACCTCCCAGTTGTAGAGGAGAAAGCTTGTGAACAATTGTCTACAACTACTGTAATATTGTATATTTTTACCGTTCAAGATAGATAAAAGGGCTTTGATAATGCACACTTGATATCTAAATTGAAAAAGAATTATAAAGAAAAAAAAGTTTATTAATTTAATTTCAGATGATTGGAGATATACATATTGAAATGCCAGGTAAAGCCTTGAGTACAACCAAAAATCGAAACAGATTTTAATTAAGATTTTAATTTAGCCCTGCAGGTAAATCAAGCAAAAGCAGATGTAGTTTTAATTAGGAATTTTGTTCCAAAGTTGGTTTAAGCATAAACTGATAAAGAACTGAGAAGAACAAATATGTAGCTAATTGATTGGGCATAAACCTGTGTTACCTGCAAGTTTTCAGTGCAATTCAACTGTAGCAAATATTGATTTAACTGAGCTTTATCATTAATTAAAAAGAAATTGGACAGTGCAATATGGCACTGCAGGCATTAATTTATCTGAGCATTATTGTTAATTGGAAAGAAATCATGCAGGTTTCAGACGTTCCTGGCTACTTAATCTAAGAACAGTAAATCGCAGTCGATATCAGATACGCCCACACTGTTCTAGACTAGACTATGTGCTTTAAGAGATTTATTCTTTGCAGTTCTCTATTGGGTGGGGACTGCCCATCAGTGGCACTAGTTAATGTGGCACATCTATTTGTTCAGACCGGATTTGATGATAATAGTAATAAAAGTAAGTGGCCTGCAGTGAGTTAGGGCTGAGGTCTCACTGTTACTTTTGTTAATTCTGTAAACTTCAGAGACATGGGTATCGATGTGTAAACCTCCACCAGATTGAATCTGTTATGAATTTTAACAAGATTCACCTAGGCGAATTCATTCCTGACATCATTTGTGTTTTGAGGGGGTAGTAATATATGGTTCAATGTTATTTTATGTGGAGAAGGAAAAAACGCACAGTCACTTGTACAGCAGACTACGAGAGGAGGGGAGTGTAATGGTATTGGTCTCACAATTCAAAGAACATTTCTCTGAGGTCTGGGGCTGTTATTGTGCATACGTCCACCAGATTGGATCAGTGGTGAATATTAACAAGTCAAGTACTCTGAACTTGCCGAATTCTTTTCGCCTGACATCAGTCTAGGTGATGAAGGAAGAAGGAGTAATGGAGATTTTTTGCCTAGATTACACAGTGTGATTCAGTGTAGGGGAGAAACAAAGAGGTCAAAGGGCTGCAAAGGGTAACATTACAGGGTACTAATTTACTGGGGTATCAGCACATGTGTCACGAAAAAAAAACTTGCTGTACAAAAAGAACCTCTCGTTGTCTGGACGTCTGCAACAAGTTGGTGCAGTGTGAACCTGCATGCATGAAGATAAGCAGCAAGTGCCTTCTTTGGATGATTTAAAGAAGAAAGACATTTAGACCAATGATAATTGCAGCGTAGTTATTTTCTCAAGCATCTGCACATTGGTTGGACAGGTGAAACTGGACACAGGAGAAACAGGAAGCATATGCCAAGGGAGATGATAAAATAGGGATTGGACTGGTGATTATTGGAAACTGGTCTGCTACATCAAAAGACCAGTTAACTTAAAGACCAGTGGGGCAATTTGTTAGTAAGGGCATTTAGAAAGGCCATCTTACTTTTTTTGCCTTCCAGCATTGTACCTGAAATATATGACTTTGTTGAGGATTTTCTGAAACCATGGATTTGTAGCAGGAGCAGTTTTTTTCAACACATCATTATAATTTATTTTTCAAAGGATGTGATTCAAATTTACCTGCATCATTAAAAGTATGGTCATCTCTACTTTTGACAAGTATTTTCTCACAATTCACACTGCCATGCAAATCGATAATTAAACCGCCATCGTGAGAATTAATATCTACGTAGGCAAGCAGAAGTGACCTTCACGACAGTGTTAGCTAGCCCATTAGAAGGTGTTTTATGATGTTATCAGGCTAATTGAACCCTACTTGATGTGAAAAACAGATGCACTCTGGTCATTTAGGATATCAGAGGACATCTGCTGATTTGACCAGCGAATGACAAGCATTTATGACCATCTCTGCAGTGCCATTCTAAATAGAACTGCTTGTTCTATTGTGCTTGTAATCGGTGTCAAACATTCACTGCAGTTTTCCCTGCTGACAAAGTTTTGTAATTGACAGCTTGTTTACACTGGCATTGACTTTGAAGAGCGGGATTTTACTGTAATTTCGTCAGGAGGATAGTTGTACTGATACAGTGGTCTTCTGCAATGATGTGCATTATGTCACAGTGGATATTACTTCAGTTTGCTATTGCTAAATTTCAAGACTAGCTACTCTGTGTCTAAAAAGATAGATACAATTTACTTTTCACATTGGATTACTTTGTCAGCCTGCAAGCATATAGTGAATGGCACAATTTTCCTTCGTTGCTATGGCAATGATTTGATTGACAGAGGTACCACATGTTATTAAACAAGGAGATTCTAAAAATACAACATAACTCTGTGTGAAGCGTGCATGATTTAAGACCTTGCGCAAGTCACAAGTAAGAACACTGTAACTTTGTGTGTCAAACCCACGCTGTTTGCGAAAAGGGCACAAAGTGATATATTGTACACGGAGGAGCGTCACCAAGTTCTGTCATGGCCAGAAGATAAACTGAATACTCAGAACATCCTCAGTGTAAGGTTAACACTATTCCCTGTGTCAAGAGAGCCTGTTCCCTATGTAAAGGACCAGTGAACTCTTTCATCATTCTAGTTAAGTCCATTATACTTCAGGGAGGTATTGAGCTTTATTATAACCAGTGCCTCCCATTGATGGGCATTGTGAATTGTCAGTAAACATCACACATAGGAGGCACTGCTACCATACTGCCTTGTTTGTGAGCTTGTTAGCCATCTGCTACAGTATAGCACATCATATTAGAACCCATTTATTAAGGAACTAATGTAAATGCAAATCCATTCTTATAGGGCATAGGAGATTTGCTGTCTTATAGGATCACAGGTGATGACTTAATTAAACCAGGGGCGTACACTGATATAAAGACTAGTTTCACAAGAAGAGAGCAGTGTTGTCTTCTAAGGTGCCTTCATCGTGATGAATTCATGAGAGCAAAAGGGCAATGAATTGAGTACATAAAGCATGGACATGTAACTAGTAGAATGGTGTTATCTCATAGAGTTTCAAGTGATGACTTAACGAAAGTGAGGAGGCACGTTATCATGAAGAGCATGCACACATGAGAGGAAGAAGGTTTTAATCAGGCGTTCACATTCCTTCTTAATCAGGTGTGCTCTTTCATTGCATGGTACTGTGTATACGGAGACACCGAGTTATCAGCTACGGAGGATATTGTGTGGATATTATTGGTACCTTGAGGTGTGATATTGCACCGTCTTACTCTCACTGGTACGCATGGTGGTAGTAGACTGGTGTGGTTGAAACTGAGCTCACATTATCAGTCACATAGTACAGTATGGCACGGTGACATATGGAAATTGGTCAGAATTTTGGCACCTTGGATGTTTATTTATGTGATGTCATTCATTTACCTGCACAAGACTGATGCTGAGATAATTGAAGGAAGAAAGATGTGCAGATTTTTATAATGCTGCGACACAATTGCAGGTTGATAGATATTGAAACTGGCAATTTCTACAGCATTGTTTCAAGTAGATCATTTCCACATTTTATAGCTGTTGAAAGTAAAAAATAAATAAATAAAGGACAACCGTAGTCTAAGAATGTGATCTGGCTGTTAATAACAGAACAAAAAAATCCCTTTTCTATATACAAGGAATATTCCAAAGATAGGATACACACTGTGTTTTGAGTGAAACTAGACCTCATTGACTCTTTCTCTTATGGACATTATTACTGGTCAGATTGCCTTTGTATGGAACCTTGAATTATAATAAAACTTTCAGATATAGCAGATGGGAGGCATACCATGCATTAAGGACTATTTACCCATGAAAGATTAAGACATTTGGATTATAAGGTCAGCTTGGAAGGATTAACGAATACGGAGTGTGTACATATAGAGGTGGAAATTCAGAGATTGAAAGAAATAACAGAGATAGAAATGGATAATGGATTGTGAAGTTTGAGATGAGCTAATTCATTTTTAAATGCAGTTACATTTTCTTTTTACTGAAAGATTTGTAGTATTTTGCTAGGAAGTCACCTGAACACCAGGAATTATAAACTGAAAGGGGAATATTAGTCATCTTGTGGGAATTTTATTGTATAGCAGTTAGATCATTGTTATTGCTTGCACAGGTATGGTTATATTCAACAAGGAATTTGTACTTCTTCCAGCTATTTTGCTCAAAGATTCCCTTACTGTGTGATTTGTCAATTAATCAGAGCAGAATGAAGCACTACATTTGAAAGAAGACACGTTTAAATATA
Source organism: Lingula anatina (assembly GCF_001039355.2). The sequence goes on along the minus strand of NW_019775658.1, from coordinate 897,294 downwards.
CTCAAGTTTTTACGAAAGATCAACTCTGCTACCCATTCAAGAGAAAAGACTACAAAATTTGTGTACACTAACTAGATGTTGAGACTGTTTACCTGAATACACATGTCATCCCATCAGCGTCAAATCTCTCCACCCCGAAGCTGAGGAGGTGGTTGTAAGAATCGCATTCAAAGATTGATGACAGACAAGCTCTTCGGGAACTGGGCCAACATTGTTTTGGGATTTCTTTTACCAGTTCTGTCACACCTGAAGCATTATTAGAGGGTGCCGAACCGGAGCTCTGCCTTGCAGCCCTGGAGAGTTATAACCACAGGATACCTTACTGTGGGTGTTTGGATTAGTTATCCATTCCTAGGGTCCCTGAGCAAACAACATAAAAAGAAGAATGTGGATAGTGCTTTATGGGATTCTGACAGTGAAATTTTGTATTGATAATATGTGGTAAATGTCCTCACTGTTTGACTCTGTTTCAAACCTGTGGATGAAACTGAAAATTGGTAGAAAAATCATGACTTAATATTTATCCATGCTGGTGCTATACATTTAGCCCACCTTTGAAAAGACTGTGACTTCAGGTTATGGATAGTTAGTGAAATTACTCTTTGGATTGTGTGCTCGCTCTTGTTCTACCATTGAATAGAAAGATGATAGACAGAGACTTGTTAATCAAGGTGTTTCAGGATGATAATGAGAAAGACTGTCAAAAAAACAAACAAACTGACAGATAAATATATAGCTAAAGCACACCAACTCCTAGTCTGTAATCACACTAAGTTGTCCTCCACCCAGACTTGTGCACAGTGACATTTTAACATTCTTGGTTGTCAATGGAGTTTTAATATACTTTTTTTTTCATCTCAGCAGAACAATAATTCTCACTGACTTATATCATTGATGTGGAAAGTTTGAAACTTCTGGTTTTTGACAGCTGAGAAGTAATTTGCATGGTTTCTTGGTTGGTGTAACAGCAGGGGAAGTGGCATAAGATTGGACCTGGGACAAAGTTAACTGTGTTGATAGGGCGTTTTATAGACTTTCATGGCAGGTCTAGGTATATTTCTCAAGTAAAAAAGAAGAAAATGGAGGAATGTAATCCCAGGATGGACTGAAATTCACTGTGGAACAATGGTTTGATTGGTTGGACGCAAAAGGAGTCTAATATATGACTTGGCATATATTATCTTCAGTTTTGTTTCATCTCGAGAATTAAGTCTGTTGAAATTGTGTCTGTTTATCCAAATGAATGCACATATTTACCAGGCACATTCCCCTTCAGCTTGAGGGGAAGAGCAATATTTAGGAGGCCTTATCAAACTTTAGGACTAGATAAGGAGAAAAAGGTGTTATTTTATGACGTCTAGATTCCTGCATCCAAAAGATTTAGTGGGTTTATTTTCATGGGAGGATCTACAATTTTTTTGCATGTTTCATTGATGGTATCCAATTAATGCCAAAGCATATATTTTTGTAAAATACTGTTCTGTCTTTCACAAAGCAGGCATTTGAGAGAAAATACTTGGGAGGACGTGGAAAGTTGTTCGTTTTTTTTTTTTTTTGCTTGAAGATATAGCTGGAATATGTTTTGCATGTGTTTGAACAAGCTGATTTGAAGGTTCAGGTATATCAGTGTAAATGAAGACTTCCGTTAAGGTACATGGTGTAAACATTCTGAAGATAACAGAAGCAGAGCAGACATTTTCTTGTTGAGAAATAAGCTGAAAGTTGGAGATTGGAATGCTCATTGAGATGTTCATGTGTGATGCAGATATCACTACATTTATGGATCATTTATAATTCTGCAAATGTTATGTCATTCAGGTCATGGATCAGGCATGAAATAGAGAAATTATCTCAAAATTCTGGAACAGCCTCATATCATATATGGATTTATGAAAAATTGATCACCATATTGGAAAAAATGGGATCCGTTTTATCAGACATTTACTGGAGTAGCAAATGGATGGCATAAAAAATCACTGGTTTCACAGTATCTGATTTCATCCATGGTGAATATCTTGGTATGTCTTCCTGGCATAGCATATATTTCACACCTGAAAAATAGGAGTTTTTACAACTGAACAGAACCTACAGAGAGAGACAGACAATATCATAACCTGCCATTGAGCTCCCTAATATTCCTTGTTTATGTAGTCTATCAGATGAGCAACATAAACAGGCAATAATCCTAAATTAGAAATCACTTCCACCACCTGATGAGGGACACATGAAATTGTATATTTTGATCTCTTCATTATCATCTTATAGAAGTGCCACTGGTTTGGTAATTTGCTGTAACTTGTGCCTACTTGAGTACCCTTAGTACTTGTGTATAGGGGACAGCCAGAAACAGTTCAAACATTCTGAGGATGAAGCCACTAGTGGCAGTCTAAATACTTATAGTGTATATTTTGATAATATTTTGTAAAAATTTCCCACTGTGCTGCGGTGTACCAAGATGAATAACCTAAGGTATCAGGGGTTCTTTCACTCCACCCTTTCTCTCAATGGTGGCAGTTCTTGTGCCAAGTTGTGGACGGGGAAGTGCGGGAACGCACGCGTGTTTGCCATGGTTTCTTGCGAGGATCTGACAGACATAGGTTGGTATTTCTATAATGTTGATTTATTTCTATAAACTTGATGAAATTTCATATTTCTGTACATCTGCCTTGTATATTTTTAGTCTAATATTATGATATCAAAATCCTAATCACCACCTCAAAGGAAAATCTTCAATGTCACTAAATGCATTACTTAATTCAGTTTGTTCTGCAAATTTATCTTTATTTGACTACTAAAATAATGATTGGTTTACCAGTAAGTGAATTAAAAGAATTAAGGGAAAAGATAATGCAGCAAGTGTAGTACGCTAGAAACTAATATATCCATCTTGATTTTATATCAGATGATAAATAGTTGTCTGCAAATTAGACTGTGGTTTGGATTTGAATGTATAGTTGTGTTTTGTCTGTTCAGTGTAGATCTCCACATTATTTTAATGTGTTATGTATTATACCCAATGCCAGGATGGTGTTAGAGTATCTAGTTTGGAGTCCCCACGTGTCACATGTTCTCCTGATTTCTAAGACTGGAGAGTTGAAAAAAAGAATGACTGGAATTTATGTCATGGAGGAGTAACACCAACTCAAATATTTGTTCTTTGTTTTGCTCTTGAGGGCCTATGTCTACAGGAAAGTTAAAAGTTTTAGTTGTCTTTATATTACATTGTTATCAGTGTCATGCGTGGGGAGAGGGGAGGGGGTATATCTGTATTAACTATCAGCTTTAGATGCTGTGTGTGGAATGGGTTTTTCTTATCATGCAATATACATTGTGGAAGGTGTGTGCATTTTTCATTTTTTAGATCACTCACTATCATGTCACCTTTTTCATTTGTTTGACAGGATTTAAAATTATTTCCAACATTAATTTTGTTTTACTTGTAAGTAGCTGTGTGTGTGTGTGTGTGTGTGTGTATCTCATTCTCAAGTTTTTAATTACATACACTGAGATGATATAGAGATATTTTTATTTTTAAAAATCAGTTATTATCTCTGAACTCTATATTTAAAGGTATTGGTAGGAGAGAGGGAAGGAAAGGAGTCTGCATGTTAGATTCCAATCATCTCCTGAACATCTGTAATTATGATGTCCAAATTAGTTCCTCTCATAAAGTCATCTAAATATTTGCACTGCTGGCAAACCTGGTGCTCCAGCCAAATAAATAACTGTGGTTTATTTTCCTCTCCATCCTCCAACCATGAAGCCGCAGGCTTGGTTCTCTTTAATTGGGCAGCTTTCAACTTTTATGGGTTATAGGTACTAACAGTCCGTGGTTTTTACCACCATTTTGACCATTGATGACATTTAGACCTGTGGCAAGAAGAGCAGACAAGCCTAAAAAAGATTAGTTGTGATTAGTTTGGTGATTTTTTTGCTGGATTATTTTTGGAAGAGGATTTTTAGGTGAACTGTCGTAAGATATTTTCATTGTGTGTAGTTAATTTTAACATCAAGGTAAAATAATTTGAGATATGAACATAATAGGAAAAGTTCTGGTGATGGGGTAATTTCATGTAATTTTTGGCAATTTCAAAAGAAAACCTTTTATAAACATTGATATGAGAAATGTTTGCCTGAATTATAAGATTCAGACATGGTTCTTCATATATTATATAGTTCGCAGCAGTTCAGAATTGAACTTCAAATCTATCTTGAGGAGCAGATAGTGTCTGGAATTTTTGTTTGTTAATTACTAAATAAAACTTAACTTATTGTTAAGTGCTTCATAAAGTTAAAGCACTAAAATACTGCCGTAAATGTAACTGTAGGTATGAAAGAATTAGCACCATTTAGAACTACTACAAGATGGCAACTTGCCAAACAGCAGTGTATACTGGACTACACAACAGTTTTAGGTGTAATGCCAAAGGGTACTTGACCAAGAATGTTGTTTTAGAAGGTTGTCCGTTTTTTACATGCATGTATTCAGAAATATTTTGCCACTAGGCAGGTATTTTTAAGACAGAGATACAGGTACTTTAATAAAGATGACCTATAGTATTTGTGCAGGTGAAGGAAAAATGTGTAACACAGTTGCTCATGTGTTTTGCAGTGTGTAGCCAGTTAATGATAAGGCTAAGCATTTTATGTTCACGGATTAAGAAAGATTTTTCTGTGTTGCCATTAGATTTTAGTATTTTAGTGTTCAAAATAAACTGATCTTTTATAAAAGTGTATGATGAAGAGAAAAAGTGGACTCCTGATTACCTATGCATTATCATAAACAATAAGCTGTATTTTTCAACATGAGAATATTAAGTCTTTTAAGGTAAAAGAACAAAAGGAATTATTTTGTCCATTGGATATATTATATATCCCAAATAGTGCAATATGTCATTGCTGGATAAAGTAAAAACAAACAGTATAGAGCAACATGATGAGTAGGACCGAAGATGAATGATTTTCTCAAGATAGTAATAGGATAAATGTATTATAGCATTCCACTGTGCCATTATAACCCAGCGGTTACTACTCGGGAATGTGGATGGTTGAAGGATATGTATTATTATAGGAAGTCATTGTTACCACAGGCATTTGTTTGCATGTTGAAACAAAAGACAACAAGTGACAGACACAATATTCTTCTTTTATGTTTTAGGAAGTAAGGCAGTGAAAGCATGTTTTTTTTTTATGGAGAGAGAGAGAGAGAGTTGTGAGAGAGACTGTAGGGAAAAAGGTTGTACTTAAGGAAAGAAATTTTACGTGTGAATTTGTTTTTCAGATTTAAATGACTACAGTTGGTTGAGGAAGATGTTAGATTTACTAATGAACATTTAATCAATAAATAACGTTTTAATTCTATTTTTACAGCCTCGTCTGGCAGCGACAAATACGGCAGCAACTTGCAGATGACTTACAATCCTTCCTTCAAGCCATTCAGCAGAGATCCCAGTTCTGAGAGTGTCGTCTCCCTGATGAGCGTTGCCAGCACAACCAACAGTGTCAGCCCACCCTCCACCGCCAACAGGCCTCATTCTATCACCAGTGAGTAGAACTGGGACTTGGGGACTCCTTCAGGGGGTGGGGGTTGGTTAGCATTGTAATGGGGGTAGTGAAAACGATTGGGGGGGGGGAGGAGAGAATGAGGGGAAGAGGGCAGCAGAAAGTGTAAGAGACTGGGTAAGGAGAAAGAGTATGTGGAATACCTAATTTTACAACATTTTTCCCTTATGCATGTTATAACCATACTTAATATGGGGTAAATGATTTTGGCATTTAAAATGCACATTGCATGGCTTTTCTCTTCCTCTAGCTTGGTCAGACAAAATATTCAAAGTGTATTACACCATAATGAATTTTGGCCATTGCATGTGGTTAATGCAGCAGTTGAGGTACCTGGTAAAATAATGAAGCAGGATTAGGCTCATAGTCCTTGTGTTATAATGGGATGGTTGGTTTGTAGATGTCAGTCTGGAGTTGAGAGAAGTACTAATATATTTTTCCCCATTTTTCCTTCTTCTTTCATCAGAGGAGGGTGTTTATGAAGGTATGTGTGTATTGCTGATATAAAACATAAATGTTTGGCTTGCTTTCACTTTGGGTGTTATATTTGTGTTGTGTCTTTTTTTTTTTTTTTTTTGTCAACTTATTCGCTGAATATATATTTTACTTTTTTATTTGTTTTTGCTTTTGCTTAAAATAAAAGACAATATACAATGTTTGACTGAATTTCAAAATCACGCTCTTTTTTGTTAACATCAGTGAGCCAAAAGTCAGTGATTATTATTTTTTAGTTGCACTTTGGATTTATAAAGTTGTTTTTTGCATACATGTTTTTTTACAGTTGCAATTTTAAGTTATGTATGTGTGATGTTTGTTAGGTTTGTTACACCACATTACTTACAGTGTTCATTTTTTAAATATATTTAGAATAAAATAACAGGTGCTTGCAATTGTAAGATATTATTCTAGTAATATATGAAAAAAACAGCACCTGAAATGTTGATGGTAACAGCTAATTATAAAAATTGTTTATAAATGTAAAAATGCTGCATTTTGTATTACCTTAGCTCAAGTATTCAAGAATTTGATGCACTCATGAAAGTGATTTGATGCACTCATGATTTTAGAACAGTATATGTGTTTTTCATCAGTAAGCATATATATATATATATATATATATATATATATATATATATATATATATATATATATATATATATGATTTTCATTGCCACTTCAGCCACACAGCAAGGCCCTGTGGAGGAATTACAACTATTTGGCAAGCGAAAGTCATCAATACGGAGGTCTGCCAGGGCAAGTTTTGGCCGTGGGTATGATGGGAAAGGTGAGTTTCACTGGTCGTCATGGAGACAGGTGTTGTCATGGGGATAGGATGAGAAATGTTGTCTGCAGACATTCTCAAGGGAAAATTGACATTTTAGCTTTGAATGTTTTGTTTGAAACTTTGATGACACTTCTCTGGTAACTGGGCATATTTTTATGTGCTATGTAAAGTGGCTGTATCGTTCTGGTGTACAGAAGCAGTTTCTGTAATGTGTCCTTCCAAGCTTTTAGATTATTTTCTGATTATCATGAAAGGTCTGAAGGTATCATTGGAGCTTTGATTGTTCTAGTTTCATCTCTCATTTGCTTGAACTGTTTACTGTCCATCTTTGGAAGATGTTGTTTGCAACTTATGAATGCCAATGGACAGATACAAGATGCATTGGGTGATTTTACCTCAAGGACTGTGTGACAGAAATCCTGTTACTCATCATTTAGTTGAAAAAGTTACATAGGGTCCTCACAGAATAAAGCAGAACAGTTAAGCAAAGGTGCTGCCTGTAAGATACATGTAAAACAACAGTGATAAGCTGAAAAAAGAATACCTCTTGTCAGTGAACCCTAAAAGATTGCACATTTCTCTAGTGACTATTTTACGGAATAAATATTAGGTCAAGAGTTTAGTTCTGTATGTATATGTGTATATGGTTCACCACCCAATAGAAGTGTCACTGTATTTTGTTATTGAGACATGCAGGAAAAGAAAGACACCCATTGTATACTAAAAAGAATTAAGTGAGCAATGACATGCAAAGAAACGCTAGGTTTTACTGATAGGGCTCTGTGTTTATGTTGTCTTTGAGTGAAAAAAAACTTATAGAGATATTGAAATACAGAAATGCCTGTTTAAAGGATTTTTTAAAACTCAAATGAATAAAAAGGTATATTTTGATTATTTTGAAATTCAAAGCGTCTCACTTTGTCCATGCTTGCTAGTCAGTCAAATGCACACTATCTGATACAAAATCAAGTCACTTTTCAAAGATTTCTATTCACCTTTTTACGTATGACTGACAGAACTTTATTTAAGGAAGTGTAATTGGTCAATTTTATTCAGTAAAAAGAGTAATTACCTTAGTGAGGCACAGATATCAGAAATGCATCCAAGCACTTTATCTTGACTTTCATTTTCTTCTCTCTTTACACTCTGAAAACACTTTTCTAATGTCACAGTCACCCGAGGTAGCTCACCTGTTCACTGTTAGTTGTGCACCTTTTTCTAGGGCGCCCCTTTCAACGCCACATCCAGCGCCTTCTTCTACAGAGCAGGGGCTCCAGAGAGCAACTTAACAGGCCAGGTTAGGGGCACTATTGCCAGAAAAGATCTGAAAGGGGAAGGGGTTGTCTCACAGTCCAATGTTCCATTTTATAAGCCTTATTTAAAGATACCGAGTAGTCTGAACTTGATAATAGTTCAGGTTGTAACCGAAAACCCAAGCGAAAACATCCAAATGAGAATTGTTTTAAGGTGTTTCACCTTAAGGACTTTGCCACACTTTCTCAAAGGCCTGGATGGGCAGCTAAGTTTTTTTTAAAGATGGGTGGATTGAGGGGACAATTCCTTGACTCTTCCCCTTTCTAGGTCACAGTTCCCTGCTTGTGATCTTTTCTGGTGTAGGCCTCCATGTTGTATGATAATATCCAACAACTTTCAGGATTTTTACCTTTTTAATGCATGCTGAATATTGATAGGTTTTCTTTTGCAGTGACTGCATGCCGGTTTTGATGTGAAGCCCTAGGTTTTATACTTTGCTTGAATTTTTATTATTATTATTATTATTATTATTATTATTATTATTATTATTTTATGACCCATGCTTTTTCAAAGCTTCTATTGCAGAGTTAAAAGCTGTTTGTTCTTGAATTATAACGTAAACCAACACATGTATAGGTGAAAAGTGATATACTTGAAATGTAAGAGAAGTGATTCCCTCTTTATTTTTGGTTAAACAGTTGGAGATATATTGATATAATTGTGTCAGTTGAAATGTCTGTCTATTCATTCCTGTATAATTTTAAGCAACGTGTTGAACAAAATATTTTTTCCTCAAATTCCCCAATGAGCTTTGATGATATTTTATACATCATATATTTTTCTGTTACTTGAAGTTTATTTATCTGACTACAGAAGCATCATTCTACATGCATGATAAGGTGCATTGTGAATTATTTTTTCATATTATTATTCTTCTTAAACATCTTATGCAGCACCTGTGAGTGTTTATTTTGTTTTTATGCACTTGGCCTTAGACACTGCTTAGCATTTTGGACAACCATGTTTGCATATATTTTGGCAGATTATATTTCCAGTATCATTTTATATCAGATACTAGCACACTGTTGATTCAGAAATATTTAATGTAGAATGTATAAACTGTAAAGAATCATATGATTTGTTATACTTAATGCACAGAGCTTTGCCACTGTTGGAGATACTTTTCTCTTGCAATCTTTCAAACCTGAAATTTTATTGCACATTGAACTTGAGTTATTTGGTGCACATTGTGAATGTTTTGCATTGAAGAAAAATTACGTGAACTATTTTACAGCGAGTTAACATTTATTGCATAATTAGATATTCATTATTAACTAAATATAATAGCTGTATTTCCCTTTTTTCAGTGAGATTTGCCCCCGTGAAACCACCACAGATCCAGTTGACTCCCATCAACTTTGAAGTCCCACACCAAGAGAAAGTTCCACTGTTTGTAGGCCGAGAATGGCTGTACAAAGAAGTAGAAAAGGTGAGACAAGGGGGTTCTACTACATATTCTGTCTTCATAATATAGGTGATATAAATCTGAGTGTAAAGTGTAATGAGTTGTTTTAATTATCTTTTACTACTGGTACTCTACTATAATTAATAAGTGCCTTCATTGCATTTTCCATTATGACATTGAAAGCCCAGGATTTCTTGGGCGTTCTCATTCCCTGTCCAAAACCATATTTCTCACAGAATTTGAACACATTTAGTGATAACATTTCAAAACCATGATTTGATAAATATACTTAATTATGATTTGACTGAAATCTGTATGAAATAGTTTGTGTGACTCAGAAGTTACTTTAGTGCCTACCTTAAAGTCATCACTTCAAAGAATGGGAAATTTGGAATGAGTAAGGTGTTTGAGAATTGTAAATAATAACCCTGATTTTCTACCCCCCAGGAGCTATATGGGGAGGCCAGCCACCATGGTATAGTGGTCACAGGGGGCGTGGGGTGTGGAAAGACCTCCATAGTAGAACAGCTGGTGGACCAGAGCTGCTTTGGAGAAGGAAAATGTGGCTTCCTAGAAAACAAAGGTAAAATTTAGATCTAATAGAATAACTGAATGGCTAGATCTAAGTAAGTAAGAGAAAAAAAGTGGCATTTTTATACATCTGGCTTCATACATTATCAATTCACATTAATTTTATCCAATCGTGTTAATTTCTAGATTTGTGCCAAGTGACAGGAGCCTCCAAGAGCCGTCAGTTAGGTGGGAGCGGCAACAGTAGTTTAAGTGGCAGTGTAAATAACAGTCCCAGTGGGACTCTAAGCTCTAACGGACTCAGTAGCTCACAGAGCAGCTATCTCGCTGCTTCAACGCTGAGCCTCAGTTTCACTTACGACGCCCTACGGACAATAGCCTCGGATGTGGTCGCGTTCCATTTCTGTCAGGCAGACAATAACATAACATGTATGGTGCCAGAGTATGTGCATAGCACAGCAGCGTATTTGTCGCAAGCGCCTCAGCTCTCTGCTTACAGGGATCTACTCATCCAGGAGCCGCACTTACAGAACATACTGAGCATGAGGGAGTGTATTCAGGACCCTGCAAGATCTTTTGTAAAGGGAGTACTGGAACCTCTGCACAAACTGCACCAAGACGGGAAGATCACAGTGGAAAATTGTATCATTCTTATAGACTCGCTCAACGAGGCAGAGTTCCACAAGCCAGACTATGGGGACACCATAGCCTCTTTTCTGACCAAGCACATCAACAAGTTTCCATCTTGGCTGAAAGTCATCTGCACAGTGCGGACTTCGCTGCAGGACTTGACCAAGATGATGCCCTTACACAAAATCAGTTTGGATAAGATTGCATCCAATGAGCATATCAATAGGGATTTACAGGATTACATAAACTACCGCATTAATACGACACTGGATGTCAAAAACAATGTTGCACTCAATGGCAAGCTTGAAAGCACTACCCAAATGAAGTTCAGTTCACATCTAAGTGCTTTGAGTCGAGGCTGCTTCTTGTACTGTAAGTTAACGCTGGATCTTATTGAACAGGGCAGAATAGTTCTCAAGAGCTCAAATTATAAGATCCTACCACAGAACATGGCAGAAGTGTTCCTGCTTCATTTCAATCTCAAATTCCCAAGTTTACGCTCATTTGAAAAGGTCTGCCCAATCTTGAACGTGTGTCTGGCCTCTTTGTATCCCCTCACAACAAAGGAAATATACGAGACTGTTAATTCAGCATACGTCCAGCGCTATGTTCCGTGGGATGATTTTCAGNGGAGGTTCTACTACATATTATATCTTCATAATATAGGTGATATAAATCTGAGTGTAAAGTGTAATGAGTTGTTTTAATTATCTTTTACATGGTACTCTACTGTAATTAATAAGTGTCTTCATTGCATCTTCCATGATGACATTGAAAGCCCAGGATTTCTTAGAGTTCTCATTCCCTGTCCAAAACCTTATTTCTCACAGAATTTGAACACATTTAGTGATAACATTTCAAAACCATGATTTGATCAATATACTTAATTATGATTTGACTGAAATCTGTATGAAATAGTTTGTGTGACTCAGAAGTTACTTTAGTGCCTACCTTAAAGTCATCGCTTCATAGAATGGGAAATTTGGAATGAGTTAGGTGTTTGAGAATTGTAAATAATAACCCTGTTTTTCTACCCCCAAGGAGCTATATGGGGAGGCCAGCCACCGTGGTATAGTGGTCACAGGGGGCGTAGGGTGTGGAAAGACCTCCATAGTAGAACAGCTGGTGGACCAGAGCTGCTTTGGAGAAGGAAAATGTGGCTTCCTAGAAAACAAAGGTAAAATTTAGATCTGATAGAATAACTGAACGGCTAGATCTAAGTAAGTAAGAGAAAAAAAGTGGCATTTTTATACATCTGGCTTCACACATTATCAATTTGCTGTTATTCCTAATATCAGGGGAACTTTTTTTTCCAAAAATTCACATATATTTTATCCTTTCCTGTTAATTTCTAGATTTGTGCCAAGTGACAGGAGCCTCCAAGAGCCGTCAATTAGGTGGGAGTGGCAACAGTAGTTTAAGTGGCAGTGTAAATAACAGTCCCAGTGGGACTCTAAGCTCTAACGGACTCAGTAGCTCACAGAGCAGCTATCTCGCTGCTTCAACGCTGAGCCTCAGTTTCACTTATGATGCCCTACGGACAATAGCCTCGGACGTGGTCGCGTTCCACTTCTGTCAGGCAGACAATAACATTACGTGTATGGTGCCAGAGTATGTGCATAGCACAGCAGCGTATTTGTCGCAAGCGCCTCAGCTCTCTGCTTACAGGGATCTACTCATCCAGGAGCCGCACTTACAGAACATACTGAGCATGAGGGAGTGTATTCAGGACCCTGCAAGATCTTTTGTCAAGGGAGTACTGGAACCTCTGCACAAACTGCACCAAGACGGGAAGATCACAGTGGAAAATTGTATCATTCTTATAGACTCGCTCAACGAGGCAGAGTTCCACAAGCCAGACTATGGGGACACCATAGCCTCTTTTCTGACCAAGCACATCAACAAGTTTCCATCTTGGCTGAAAGTCATCTGCACAGTGCGGACTTCGCTGCAGGACTTGACCAAGATGATGCCCTTACACAAAATCAGTTTGGATAAGATTGCATCCAATGAGCATATCAATAGGGATTTACAGGATTACATAAACTACCGCATTAATACGACACTGGATGTCAAAAACAATGTTGCACTCAATGGCAAGCTTGAAAGCACTACCCAAATGAAGTTCAGTTCACATCTAAGTGCTTTGAGTCGAGGCTGCTTCTTGTACTGTAAGTTAACGCTGGATCTTATTGAACAGGGCAGAATAGTTCTCAAGAGCTCAAATTATAAGATCCTACCACAGAACATGGCAGAAGTGTTCCTGCTTCATTTCAATCTCAAATTCCCAAGTTTACGCTCATTTGAAAAGGTCTGCCCAATCTTGAACGTCTGTCTGGCCTCTTTGTATCCCCTCACAACAAAGGAAATATACGAGACTGTTAATTCAGCATACGTCCAGCGCTATGTTCCGTGGGATGATTTTCAGCAGCGCATGGAAGTTGTGTCAAACTTTTTGTTAAAACGACGGGACAGTTCATTCATGTTCTTCCACCCTGCCTTCAGGGAGTGGCTGATTCGCCGGGAAGAGGCAGAAAGTACCAAATATCTCTGTGACTTGAGGTGAGTCCAAGATTTATGAGTTATATTCATGATAATTTTATACATAAAACAGTATGCATAGTTTAAGGAATATGTAGTAATCAATGCCTGTCTATTAGACCCAAAATTCTATAGTTTAATGATAAATATGTTTTTATTTTCAAAAATAATAACTCGTGTGATTATCCATTTATTAAAACTACACAGGAATAATGAGTATGACTATAGGTGAGGTCAAGTGGATACAAAGAATTGATATATTTATTTGCTGGAGTAATTTGTTGGTTTGCATGTCATCGTTCTTATGCATTCTTATGCAAGTCGAATGCGGGACTGAACCTTGTTTACAAGAATGATATAGAAGAAGACAGATGTTTTTGGATCTGATGTTTTTGGAATGTTACTAGTACTTGTTTCTCCACCCTCCTTTCAATAAATCTTATGTTTCACTAACAGCACTTAATTTGTAGCCTGTAGAAGCACAGTTTTTCATGTGGTAAGGTGTTTCGGAACGTGATATGCATGATGCATTTAAGTGCACTCGTGTTCTTCATGGAATGATAATATTTTGCACTGATGTTATGTGTATGTTACCCAGTCTCTTCACTTTGAATATTGTAACACAAACCGTGGCACCATTATATAGCTTGGTTCGTTTTGCTTCCTGTAGTTTTTAGATAATCTTTAAACAGTAAAAGAAACAGTATAAAGCTGATATGGTTTATAAAAACCAAAGTCATAAGTTTATAAGACTTTGAAAGAGCAATGGAAAGTTGTTAGGATGAGCCAAGGTTATCAACTAAATGGAAAGTTTAATTTGTTTTTATATACTTAGTCACTTCAACTATGAATGTTGTCCTTACTATCATGTATGTATTTATTTGTTGTAGTCACATTTAACAGGAATGGCTTTCATGAATGTTCATATTTTTAAGTGTTTTGCTATGTATTTAATCTAGTCAGTTGTGTCGTGCATTTTGAAACAAATTGGCTAACTCAAAAACATAAATTGATATCTATATTTTCATTAATCTGTTTATTTGTCTGTCCATCTGTATTCATAATTATGTGTACGCATGCATGCCTGAGCACATGCCTGCAGACCTAACATACATCAACATTTCAAACAAAATCACACGAGCAGATTTATACACTAAGCACATGAAACATGTACATTTTCATGACTAAATATACATCTACCTTTCCCCTTTCAGGCAAGGTCATGCCCTCTTGGCGTTCCGCCTGTCTCGTGTCAATGCCCCCCTGGGAGCTGAGAAAACGGTAGAACTTGGCCACCACATTCTCAAGGCTCACATCTACAAGACCATTAGCAAGCAGCTGGGATACTCCTCCCGGGACATGCAGGCCTACTGGATGTGCCAGAGTTCGGAGAATCTCAGCGCTGCTTTGTCCAACCAACGGAATGTGTTCTCGCCAAATGTAAAGGTACGGCTTGGATAACTGGAAGATCTTTTATGCATTATTTCAGCAATAGAATATATTTAGTGCTCCAGGAAGTGGGGTGTCAAACTTTTTGGTTTAATTGATTTTTCAAGGACATTATGATTTTGTCAATGCAAAAGTAGTTATTTTTATAATTTATTATACATTTACACTAAAAATAATAAAAGGCAATACATTTTTACAAGTTTTGCTCCTTTGCTTTTATTCTGCTTTTATAAGGATTAAATTCATCTGGATTTATCTGGATATTTGGGTGTTGTATTTAAGCCCCAGGACCCCTCCCCCCTCCTATATAGAGCTGCACTCCCTCGGCACTTGCATTTTCAGAATTTATTTTTAAATGTCCACTTTTATCATTGCCTTTAGGTCAGTCGCCTGATCCTGCTGTCTGGAGCATCTCCCAATGCCAAAACGGAATTCTTCAGCAATGCACCCATCCTGTGCGTGGCTGCCAGAGAGGGGTTTGTAGACATGGTCTCTCTTCTACTAGAGTTTCATGCCAAGGTTGATGTCCCAGGCGATGATGGGATGACCCCCCTGTGTCATGCAGCTGCCAAGGGTCACTCAGAGGTCATACGCATGCTTTTTGCGAAACGAGCCAAAGTGAGTGTGAATAGGTCTATGGTGAGAATGATACATGTTACAGATGCCCAATAGTAAATTTTGTGGGATATCAAGTTTCTTAGAATGATACTGAATTTTTGACAATTTGATAAAAAAAAACCAGCATTTTGTCTTTTAAATGGCAAAATAGATTAACTGAGTATTAAGAATCATGTTTTTCATCAAATGTTTTTTAAACTTACTGGGATTGATTGCATTGAAAAAGGTATGATCTCTGGAAAATAATGCACATTGCCTGTCAGTAAAGTTGTAATTTGCCTCTGTCCCCAGGTCACTCATACGGACAATGCAGGCCAGTGTCCACTTGTCCACGCTGCTATAAATTGCCAGCTGGATGCAGTCAGCATGCTGCTGCAATGTGATTGGACAAAAGAAGGTCATGTGACCCTGACTGAGGCCCTACTGCAGTCACTGGTGGCAGCAACCTCCAAAGGGCATCGGAGTGTAAGTTCTGATGTTCTTATCACTCAGTCATTTTCTGAATTGTGGTATATGATAACTTTCAAAATACAAAATATTTTTGAGAAGTTTTTGATAGTGAATCTGTGCATGGGAGCTAATAAGGCAATATGTGGCCCTGCTTGGCGCCTTTTGCTTCAAAATTTGTTTACAATTCCTTTATTGTAATCCATTTTAATTGATATTTAATTAATTCTTAAGCCTATGCAAAGGAGACAAATTTAACATAAGCTATGTCTTTAGTAATGAAGTAATTCTCACTCTCATAAAACTAAAGGTAAATGTTTTTGTACGAGGTGTAAAATTTCACATATTTCTGTTGTATTTGGAGATGCAGTTTTAATAAAAAAAAAATCATCACTGCTGTCAATAGAAAAGGATATCATTTTCCATTTCAGCTGGTAGAGTTCCTCTTGGACATGCATGAGCTGGGACACGATGGTCTGAATATTAACAATCCTGACACCCTCCAAGGCGAGACCCCACTGACGTCTGCTTGTCTGAATGGAAACAGGGAGATCATTGGCTTATTGCTCAGGAGAGGGGCAGACCCCAAATCTGTCAATGCCAAAGGTAATTGAATAAAAAACATATAGCAAAAATATTTTATTGGTCTTTAAGATATACAAAAGGCTTACTTTTGTGTAATTGTGATATGACCCCTTGTGATGTGTCCCCTTTTATATGCAGTTTCAGATAACTGTGATATTCTTTAGTTGACAAAAATGGAAGCTCCTCCCTTCCCTACTCCTGTTGTGTTGGAACATTAGAATGTCATCAGTTACAAGAATGAGGTGTGCTACGTAGTTTATACTACCACCACAATCTCGCCCTAGGATCAAAGAAGAAAATTGTGAAATCTTCCTAATTTGCTGTCTTTCTCTTCTCTGTCCAGGCCTGCCTCCCCTGCTCTGTGCTGTCAAAGCTGGTTGCTGGGAGACAGTGGATATGCTGCTGGCAGCTGGGGTTTCCATAGAGACCAGTGATCGCCATGGACGCACTGGACTAATGATAGCAGCCAGTGAGGGTCATTTGGGCATTCTGGAGATGTTGTTGTCAAAGGGGATGAAAAGTAAGTAGCAAGTTAGGTAGAATCATGAAAGTGAAGTGATTTTTTATAGTTGTACTATCATGTTCTGTGCATGGTTGGTTTTCTGTATGTATCTTTATGTGTATCAATCAGATAGATTATGATATATTAACTGTTTTGTGCATTTTAGGAGCTGCTCTTGCACAAGTGGACAATGAAGGCCTAACTGCCCTATGCTGGGGCTGTCTCAAAGGTCATCTCCACATCGCCCAGTCTCTACTAGAACATGGCGCTGCTCTGGAACACACAGACAACTCTGGGCGCACCCCTCTACATCTGGCTGCTTTCTTCGGCGACGCCCAGGTGGTGCAGTTTCTCATGGAGCAAGGGGCCCAGATTGAGCATATTGATAACAATGGCATGAGGCCATTGGACAGGGCTATTGGGTGCAGGAATACTGGGGTGGTGATATGCTTCTTGAAGAAAGGAGCAAAATTGGGTGAGATTGCGTTTTTTTTTTTTGTCACACCTGACACAATGAGCAGTCAGATTGCGTTGCTGTCTGTCTTGTACTTTTCTATTGAAAACACCTTCCTCTGAAAGTTGTCTAGTTTGATAATCCACTTAAAAAGAAAATAGTAGGCATTTTATGAATTAATCACTGTAGTGTAATTGTCTATCTGTTTTAAATGTTATTTATTCATATTCTAGGTCCTGCCACGTGGGCCATGGCACAAGGCAAGCCAGACATTATGATACTGCTGCTGAATAAACTAATGGAGGATGGCAATATTCTCTACAAGGTACTTGTGCAGCAATGAAAAGTGATGAGATTTTTTTCCTCTGCTCTCCCTATAACATCCCTTATTATGTTATATGACAATGGCTAATCTCTTTGGCTTTTGAATTGAATTTTTTTTTAATCATAAAACATCTAATTTGGCCCATAAAGAATATCTGAAAACACTGCACTATCAGATTTTTTTTTTTTTTTTTTTTTTTTTTTGGATTATCTATTTAC
>NW_019775658.1:855806-879302 GCF_001039355.2 Lingula anatina | reverse complement strand
TTTTTTTTTTTTTTTTTTTTTTTGATATCTATTTACTTAAAGAAAAATATGCCACTAATTACTTGTCCTCAAAGATATTTTGTTGATATTTACCCCACACAAACATTAAATAAAACATTGACTTTATTTGTTCATGTACTTTTGTAGAAGAACCGCCTGAAGGACGCAGCCCACAGGTATCAGTATGCTCTGAAGAAGTTCCCAATGGAAGGGTTTGGTGAAGATGTCCGCACATTTAAGGATCTCAAACTGAACCTCTTGCTCAGTCTCTCAAGGTGCAAGAGGAAAATGGGGGTAAGTTGAACCACTCAAGTAGAAGGTGGGCAGGGTGCAAGGTACACATAACTGCCATACCATAGAATAATACCGTTTCTTTCTTGGAATACTGTTTGATGCGGTGTATTTTGGAAAATTATAACGTTAAAAACTGAATAGTATTACAAGCAATTACCCCTAGTCTGTATTGTCCATTGGCTATTCATGCACTCGATCGCTTCCACACCTACCCTAGGGATTGTCTCACATAACCAGCCGGTCAGCTTACTCAGGCAGTAACAATACAAGAGACCATTTTTGTAAAAGATGTAGCATATGAACAGAATTTATATTTTTATTACTGAGTACTGTAGGGAACTTCCCAGTATGTTACGTTTTTGGGAGCTGTTAATTTATTTTGAGAGGAATTGAGTAAATGTGTATTTTGCCTGTTTGATGATGATTTATTTTGACTACTGGCTAAAATTCTTAATTTTAATTTGGTTTGATTTAAACTTAAATGAATAGCATATGGCATGTTTCTTGTGATAAAATGGATATGATTGTTATGTGTGTTTCAATTGATATTAAAATACAGCTATTTATGTTAAGGTAGGATGTTGCTCATTCTTCCAGGATTTCAGTTCAGCAGTGGAATTAGCCAGCAAGGCTGTGGACATGAAACCAAAATCATTTGAAGCTTTCTATGCAAGGGCACGTGCTAAGAGAGATGACAGGTGAGACAGAATACATGTGCTTGCATGGCACTATTGCCCCTTCTAAGTCATTTGTGTATTTAACCCACAAGTATGTAGATCAGCAGAATAAAAAGATTTGGAAGAAATCAAAATGGTGCATAGACATGGTTCTACCAATGGTAAACACATGCTAGTGAAAATGTCAATACAGGTATAGTAACTCAAGAGAAAAAATGTCTCATAATGCATCCGGATAAAGATATCATGTCAAGTATTGTAACCCAGTGAGGAAAGATGTCTCATTGATCTGGATCAAACACTAGCTGCAGCATCTGTTTTTCCTTCTTTTAACTCCTCAATGTGAAATCTTCTCTTTCAATCACAGGCACTATGCAGCGGCCCTTCAGGACCTCCTGGAAGCACTGAGGTTGGCCCCAAACAATCGGGAACTGCGACGTCTGCTTGTACGAGTTAAGGAGGAATGCAAGCAGCAAGCCAAGCTGGAGCGTGCAAGCTCTGGGGTGTCACTGGACCATATAGGGCGTGACGATTTTAGCAGTGCAGGTGCTGTCATCGAGAGGCCAAAAGAAGAGACTGCCTTATGACGCCAGGGGTTGGCCCTTTTAGAGGAAACATTCTAGAACCTTTTCACAAGAGCCATTGTTTTGAATAGTTTTTTACTGCTTTTTTGTTTAATTATTTAGTTATTTATTTATTTTATTTTATTTTTTTTTTTTTTGGTAACTTTGCCGTCATAAGTGTGGTCCGATATATATGTAGGGGATTGTTATCTTTCAGATTTGAATTAGAGTTTGCTCCTTGGCAAAATTGAAGAAAAAAAAGTACTTTGATACTGTTGACCATCAAATCTCCTTATCATGGGCGAGGAGCTCAAAAATCTTTATGTGGTTGTTTTTTTGTCTGTGAAAAATATACAGAATTGAGTAGCCAAGAGCTCTGTTTTAATCATCATGTCTTCCCACAGTTTATAAAAGTGTGCTGGTATTACCATGACCAAAATTACCAAGAGCAAGATAGGGCTAATCATAAGGGCTTCTCTATTTGATATATATGTATTTATATCCAAAACTACATTATGTACATGTAGCAGTTTATAAATCATGTTGCAGAACCTTTATTTAAGGCATAAAATTCAGGAGATTGGTGTCTGCATACAGTGTATATTGTGTCCTTTGTACAAGAGTTCAGTAAAGTTGTTTTGAAGCATGTGTGCTGTTGCTTCCAGCACTGATCATACAATCAGCAAAAGATCAGACTGTGGATTTTTTGAATCACTGTGGTTTCAAAAATATTGGGGTGCAGTTAAATATTGAGATCATTGTGCATTTAAATGTACTGGTACCATATAAAGAAATTAAACAGCTGTCTGTAAATGGGATTTGTTGAATTTATCTGTAATATTGCACAGTTTGCTTGTAGAACTTTGAAAGTGTACAGAAAAAAATTGTGTTGATATCGTTTTGTGGAATGTATAATACGTGAAGTGGTCTACTTATTGAGTTGAAAGGCACTGCCACAGATTATGTGTGAAATGTTCATGCACGACTTCTCCAGTTAAATATTGCTTAGAAAATATATCACAAACTCCGGGAGATATAAAATACATGTACATGTACAAAAACCATTATGATTCAGTTGATATGAATTTTGTGCTTTGTAAATGTTTTTTCTCTGATTTAATTCTATTTATTCCCTGAAGTTTGTGCAGAAAGCAAAGGATCTAAATTACTGTTCAAGCATGCAAGATATGTTTATCATAGAGGCCAGATCATTAAATAACCTGTATAAATTATAAATTATGTGTTTCATATCATTACAACTATAGGTATGTATCAAGGTGCTCCCCTTTGTGAAGAAGTTTTCACAAAGACAGTGCATTTTTAGGCTCCAGTTCCTCCATATTTTACATGTAGTAAATTAAGTTGCCAGCACTGTTGATGATATGAAATATCATGAACTTCATTGTAATATAGCCATCTGTTTCTCACCTGGCCTGTGTTTATATACCTGGAAGATTTGTGTGTTGTCCTGTTTCTGTACTGTATATTATTATACTGTGTTCCGTAGCTTTTATCATGAGCCTCGCTTTCCGTGCACATTCTGTTTAGGTATAAAACACACTGGGTTAGCTGTACTGATAATATATAAATGCCCATGGAGTGTGTACAGTATTTAAACACTGTTTTATATCAAATGAAGAATACAGAATACCAGATATTATGCAAAGCACGTTTGTTGTTGTTTCTTTGCTCTTGTACCTGTATGATTATATCAGTATTTTTGTGTCCAAGCAGAAGGTAACAAAAACTCGTTGAATTTCACTACCAAAGCTGTTTGATTTATTTATTTTTTCATGAAAGGCATCAGCATCATATAGCTTGCTTTAATCAGAAAGTTTGGCGGATTCTTGGCTGCGTGAGCATTATTTATTGTCAAGATGTACAGTAGTGTCAAGTATTACTTGTCAAATAACAAAACTGCAACAAAGAAAAACCGTTATATTTATGGATTTTCAATATCATTATATTTAGTCTCCGGTGGCGGATTTAGACCTGACCCCCTCCCCCCTTTTCGATTTCTGAGTCATAGTTCTAAACCGTACCAAATGGCACCATTCCCCCCTAAAAAACCATGAAATTTCGCAGACCCCAAACCCCACGCCAAGTAAGTGTGGGGGAGGTTTGGCTTGAATACATATCCGCGCCAACCCCAACCCTCACCCCCCCTAATCCTGGATCCGCCCTGGTCTCTTAACATCAAAATGGAAATAACTTGGTCGTGGACGTTGTCTTGAAATCTCATGAACATGATTTTCAATTGATGACAAACCAACACAACATGCTTTGATGTATACAGGTTCAAAAATTTATTTTCCAGAAATAGCACTTTGGCGTTATTACTTGTTTGTATCAAGCATCTGAAGCTGGTGTTTTGAAAGCCGTTAGGTGGGGATGTGTAGAATGGCAAATGGCATGTTGATTTAAATCCCTAAAATGTTGTATTATGCGACTGAAAATAGCATGGTTAGTAGATTGTAATTGTTCAGCTCGTAACTGATTATTTCTTTCCGATAGATGGCGTCATGGATGGTTGCCAGGGAGAGTTTTCGCAAACTTCCAGAGGATTATCTTTCTTTACGAAGACCACGTTACATGCGTCGTAACTGACGTCACAATCTGACGGGGGAACATATATGCCATTTCTGGAAAAAAATACGTATGTGACCTGTACAATGTATGGACCTATACATAAAATAACCAATCATATAAATAAATCATAGAGAGCCACTTATCCCACTTATTAAAGGATTTGCGTCTAACCGTCAGAATGGCTTGAACGGAGCATATTCTTCGGGAAACAAGCCCAACAAATGATATATTTATCAAAATACACACATTGGAAGGTCATTTGGTAAATTTTAAAACATGCCCAACTAATGATATATTTATCAGAATACACAAATTGAAAGGTCATTTTGTAGGCCTAAATGTTGAGCTTAAAAGAACCCCTTTTATGCCCCTATTTCACACAGACCACGAATCGCCAGGAATTGACAAATTTCAGGATTCGTGAGATTTTGCAAATTTTCTGGCCTAATTCGATACGCTCTACAATTCAGTTACGATACATGTGCGATAGTGTTACGAATATTCGTGGGATACGGCTGGAATCGCACGAATATTGTCAAGAATTCACTGCGATTTACAAGAATCTATTACGAATACTGCACGAGCGTTACGAATCAATAAGGAATCAGTTAAGCATACGCCGAATGCATGCACGAAATATGTACGAATAAAAGTGATTTCTGGACTATTCTTGACATTTCGTGGTATTTCCCCTCCGTACATGCTTCGGCGAATATTCGTGGGATGCGTGACTGATTCGTAGCCGATTCGTGGTCAATCGAGGGATTCACGAATCCCCGAATGATATAAGAATACATACGAATGCCTAAGAATCGATTACGATTCAGTTACGATGAAATACGAATTTGCTACGAATTAACTACGATTTTTTGGAATCGGGAGTTCGTGGCCAAAATTTTGAACAGCTCAAAAATTTTGCCTCAAATTCCCGATTGATCAAGAATTGCAAGAACTACGAATATATACGAATCTGTTAAGAACTTCACGAACTGATTACGATTCAACCACCAATCCCAAAATATGTCAATTCCTGGCGATTCGTGGGATTCGTGGTCTGTGTGAAATAGGGGCATTAGCTAGGTCTGGCACTTAATGAGCTACGTGATATCGTGGGCCGGTGACGACATACAGCCCACTGGAGGAGAGAGCCAGCTTGTTAAGTAAAGGCCCCGTCACACTAGAGGCTGATTGAGCAAGAATGCCGTCGATAAGACAATTCTTTGTTCGTTCCTGGATATTCATAAAGCATTCTAAAATTTCTGAGTGCGTTCCAAATATTTTTACCCATTCTTGTGGACGGCCTGAATGTTTTGCTCATGCTCAAAACTTACAAAGTGCATTCCAAGTTAAGAAATATCGAAAGGAGTTCTTAGTGTTTTCTGACTGCACTATGACTGCATTCTAAATATTCTTAGGGCATTCCGACAGCATTCGAAACATTCTGATCGCGTTCGAGGGAGAACCGAAATGGCAAGACACTTCAAATCCTGCTAGAATGAGCCGGAATGCAACTCGAAATGTAGAAATTACAAAAGAAAATTTAATTTTGGTGTTTATAAAATTATTTTTAATAGTTTTTAATGAGCCCGAGACCCGCCTGTTGCTCATATTCGAGCAATGTCAACTTACCCACAGAACATAAGGCCACGGTCGATGCAATTGACTCTGTAGCAGCCCTTGGCTGATACCAGACGTATGGAGCTTCCAACACCAAGCTTCTTTCCTTCCCACTCACAGTACTCTACTGTCTGTCCCAAGGCTGGTGTGACAGGGAAAAAGTTAAAATTTATTTCAAAATAATTTTTTTCATCATCACGGTCAACTTCTCGTTCCTGGTCGAATTCGTCGTATAAGAATTTGTAAAAAAAGAAAAGTCTTTTGTCAATATTTGATGACGAAATACGTTCTTACAACATTACAACACGTTATATGCAGTATATACACTGTATACATACATGTACACGAGGATACGTATTAAGAGCAACATTAAAACATTTGCTCATGTCAGTGTACGGCAAGATAGGCACAAACTAAAAAGGGGTGTATTTGGTAATCACTCACAAAATCTTTGTCTTATGTAACTTATGGGACTTACGTGTGGTTAGCGTCTTAAGTGGATCCAATTTACAAGCCCCATATCCCGCTCTTAGACACGCTAACAGCAACACGGCCGCTAAACACAATTTTAACATTTTCTAGCGCAGTATAAAATACGTAGCAAAACCAACGGTCGCCTGTGTATACACAGTTGTAATGTCCTATATCCAACGGCGTGGTTTGCAGATATATCTCTCGCAAGATGAGTAAGTCACGAGTAGCCTATCCTCCGTCGTAGATAACACCATCCAAAGCTCCAAGTTTTGTGAATGCTGACACAACAACCGGGGGATGTTCATTGCAGAGAAACGCATTTTTCATTTCTTCATAATGCAGGTGAAACGAAACTGAGGGTCCGTGTAACAGAAAGTCCACCCTCCATTTAGTTAAAATGGTTACGGTTAGCCTGACCTGCTATGCTAGTTAGTGTCGTTAGTGGGTCAAAATCTACGGTGAGGCTTACCTGTACAATTGAATCGGAAGCGAACTATCATGGGGGACGTGACACCGAAAACCGTCCAAAAGAATATCAGCATATATTTACATGTAGTTTATTTAATCTTTTAACATCAAAATGGAGGTACCGGTAATTCGGTCGTTGACGTACATGGAGTCTTGAAATTTCATGAAAGTAATGATGGTTTTCAATCTATTCAAACCAACACAACACGCTTTAAGGCATACCGGTTCAAAATTTTATTTCCGGAAATAACACGCCCTTTTTACACAAAATACAAGGAAAGGTTTGGCGTTATTACATGTTTGTATATAACTAACATCTGAAGCTAGTGTTTTGACAGCCGCTAGGTACAGTGACAAATGGCAGACTCGATGCATCCTGTTTATCTCTCTTATGTTGATTCAAATCCCAAACATGTTCTATTATGCGGCTAGAAAATAACATCTTTATTAGATTTTAATTGATGAGATCACGGTTGTTTATTTTTTTTCCGATAGATGGCGTCAATGATGGTTTCCAGGGGGAAGTTTTGCAAACTTCCAGAGGATTATCTTTCTTCACATAGACCAAATTACAAGCGTCATAAGTGGCTTCACAATCGTCTGTCAGACCAAAATATACCCCTCCCCTGGAAAAAAAACATGTAAAGTCGAAATCAAAGTGTGATCTTTACAGTTTAGAAGCATATACACAAAAGAATCAACCGTAATAAATCAGAGACAGTACGTTGTTATTTATTAACAAGGTAAGCTACTCCTTATGTTATTCGATGAGGGAAGGGGGCGAGTCCTAGAGGCCAGCCTTTAAACAAAATTCTACTTTTAATAAATGAAAAGAAATCTCTTTTTCCAGGTGATTGTATGAACTGTAATTTATAAGATTTTAATTGTAAAATAAAAAGGTACTTAATGAGTATACACAAAACGACGAGCTCGTTCATTTCAAGAGTTGTGTTTGAACCTGTTTGACCCTATATATTGTGGCCACTGAAGCAGCTGACTTTTCCCAGGGGAAGACTAAGATAACGCGTTTTGGGCATGGCTAAGAGCCAGCTTCTTCACATTCAAGTTTTCATATGGGTCTACAGTATGCCCGCTCAAAACGCTCGTTCAGTCCGGTATGGATACACTATATAATATTGTAACTTCTTTTTTAACTACAAATAAAAGAAAGGGAAAA
Organism: Lingula anatina; assembly: GCF_001039355.2. The sequence goes on along the minus strand of NW_019775658.1, from coordinate 871,443 downwards.
ATGCACCATTATTGCAAAATAAAATTTAATTTTGATGTTTATAAAATTATTTTTAATAGTTCTTTAATGAGTTCCACAGACCCGCCTGTTGCTTCTATTCGTGCCCATGTCAACTTACCCACAGAACTGCATGCCATGTTTTGTGCAAGAGACACTGGAGCACGCCCCGGCTGATACCAGACGAATACTGCTTCCAACGCCAATCTTCTTTCCTTCCCACTCACAGTACTCTACCGTCTGTCCCAAGGCTAGCGTGACAGGGAAAAAGTAGAAAAAAAATCAAAATAATTTCTTTCGTCATAACGACCAACTTCTCGTTCCTGGTCGAATTCGTACTTATAAGCATTTGTAAAACGGAAAAGTCTTTTGTCAGTATTTGATGATGAGATGCGTTCTTACAATATTCGTTTTGAACACAGATCCGAAGAAGGTACTGCAGAATAAAACACACGTTAAAAATAGAATATGATCATTTGTGTGGTCATTTAAAGATATATAAATACAAAGAAAAAAAAAAGACAAATGGATTGACATTATTTGCATGCACTGGTAAAAGTTCGTAATTCTATTTAAACCTTATACGCAGTATATACACTGTATACATATATCAGGACACGTATTAAGAGCAACATAAAAGTCTATATTTGCTCGTGGAAGTGTACGATAAGAGTTGCATTTGGTAATTACTCAACTACGCAAAATCTTTGTCTTCTGTAACTTATTGGACTTACGTGTGGTGAGCGTCTTAAGTGGAGCGATCCCACAAGCCCCATACCCCTCTCTTAGACATGCTAACAGCAACACGGCCGCTAAAATAAATTTAAACATTTTCTGGCGAAGTATAAAATACGTAGCAAAACCAGCAGTCGTCTGTGTCTAAACAGTTTTAATGTCCTATATTCGACGGCGTGGTTTGCAGATACCTCTCGCAAAATGAGGAAGTCACGAGTAGCCTATCCTTCGTTGTAGATAACACCATCCGAAGCTCTAAGTCTTGTGAATGCTGGCACTACAACCGGGGAATGTTCATTGTAGAGAAACGCTTTTTTATTTCTTCATAATGTAACCTATAATTGTACTACCTGCCTCCGGGGCCGCAGATAAATTATGTGCACTTTTCTCCAGCACGATCCTGTAATTTTTGTCCTGACGGAAAAATGAATTCTGCACTCGGTCAAGTGCCTTTGTGTACGCAGCTTAACGACGATGTGCTAAACGCTCGTTACGCTGACATTTTCTCTGATCTTATTCTATTTATTCCAAATTGAGGTCCGTGCATTGTGTTAAGATCAAAAGATCTGGTAAAAATGTCACGTGGTTAGAAGCACACTCGGCTGTCAATGAACTTTTAGCAGGTGTAATTATTTTCATGCCATTTCTAGACTTCACACTTTTGCCAACCCTGTACTGGGAAAATAATCATACACATGCCTGTATTTTGTCACATGTATAACATTATGATATGAAGAGAAAAAAGAATAGGCGCCAGTCAGACTCAAAATGCCTGTGAGCACGTGATTGCAGACTGGTCTGGTTATTTGAAAGAGAACGAAATTTACAAACTAAAAAGTGAAAAAAAAAGTATCATGTACATTATCATTTTTTATCTGGTAAGATTAAGATGTACGGCATACAACAGATCGGTACCTTCTGTATTTCAATCATTGTTTTTCCAGAACAGATAATGCAGGTACGGCACGGTATGACTATATGACGTCCTATAGGAGTCTGTGGAACCCTATAGGATCTATAGGAATTCTACCTTGCGTCCCATGGGAATTCGATATAACACGTCTTGTAGGATTCTACAAGATGTATAGGACATAAAGGAAATTTCTGTAAGGAATAGAAGGAAATTTTCACCATATTATTAATAAAGTAAGTAATGTAAGAGCACGTTTTGTTAATTGGTGTACTTAAGATTTATAAGTTCTAGAAACATTAAAAAAGCATTTAATGATCACTTCATAGCAGTTTATATAGGTTTGTCGGAGAAAAGAATAAAGACATCGATATTGGCTTTTAAATATAATGATAAATGCATACGCGTACACACGTTAAGTTAATTGATCATAAGACAGGTGAGGTGGAGCACACCATTAATAATTCGTAAGCAAAAGAAAGCACTACTTAAGTTGAATGGATTCACAGTTTCCTTCTAAAAAGAAAAAATATATTGACATCCCCTCTCTTTGTAAGGATTCAAGTTTATGTAACATTGTAAAAAATGCTGTTTACGAGTGTTTTGTGTGTGTAGTCTAGCCGTCCTGTCGAATTGAACATTTAGCAAAATTCCACTCCGAGAACGCACGGGTATTTGTTTCCACATACGTTACGAGTCTACTGCATATCTTTGTCAGTCTGTCAAGTATTTTATTGCGATATTTTATAAAGTTAACGGGTTGGAAGATGTAAATTGAAAATGAAGATGGGATTTTCGGAGATGTTTCTTTTTTCTGTCGTTTTAGGTAAATATTTTTTCCATTAGAAAGCGGTAATTTAAAGTTGACTTGAAAGAGACATTATATATTTTGTTTAAATATACATGTCTTTGTAAATAAAAACATTCTGAATTGGAGCGTCAAGTTATAAGTCGATCTAAATGTTGGTATGAGCATTTGATTTATAAGATAAAAAAGACTGTAGAAATCTAAACACTATTTAATTACAGGTAGCCTCACGCGCGAAAGCAACCAAACGGCATTGCAGGAAAGTTTTACCCAGTTTATGCCCACATCGTCTGGGATCGTATCTCCTGAGAATGAGATTCAGCAGTTTACTGTAGAAAGCAACGTGAGGTGTGCGTTACTCTGTCTCCGCTATGAATACTGCCAATACTTTCACGTCAGAAATACGACTACCAGATTTATCGAATGCGTTACTTACAGAGGAGAAACGAATACTTTTCCAAACAGCTCAATTTCTGAGACAGGAATGAAGTATTATGCTAAGGTATTTCATCATTTTGTTTTGGTCACATAAAACAATTTTAACTTTGCATGTAGCGCATATCTACCTACTTATCTTTGTATCTATCTTTCTTTCCATTTGCTGTAATATATCTTAAGTTAAGGCTTTTGACGTGACAGTATATGTTTGAAGAATTGAAGAATATATAACAAAGCCTCAACGCTTAGAACAGGTGTGAAATGTGTTTCGCCTGTGCATCAAAGGTCTTTTTATCTGCATTCACTGTCTTTTTTTTTTGATAGGTGTTTGCAAACTGCAGTGACAAGTCGGATTATCCTAAAGGTAGGTAACGGTGTGCAATACGATATGGCGTGTTGGAGATAATATAAATATTTATGTCCTAAAACATGTTTGTTGCCATCTTAGAAAGCTAAAAAGTCAGTTGAATGGTCAAAGGTACAAACCTACATGTGTGTGTGTGTGTGTGCGCGTGCGCGCGTGCAGTTAAAAGGTAGTTAAAATCTTTATCTTTGTAAATTGCATTATTTTGAGCATAAAGGCATGCGACATGGCTTACAGCATGTACCAGGTATTTGTGTCATATTTAACGTTTCATATACACGAATTTGTGAACATGATGTGGGAATGTTTGAGTTTGATTGGTGTTTATCGCACCAAACACAAACGTTAGGCCGGGCTTTGAACTACGGCGGTTGTCTGTCCGTGTAACTAAGAATTCCGTATACCAAAATGAACGTTTTTAACTTCTGTCAAATGTGTCCAAAAGGGCAAACGTGGATATTTGAAAATAAAGAAGCTGACAGGAATTCGCCCTGTAATGCAGGGAGCCTGTGTAGGACAATTACGAATATCATTCAGTCCTATATAAATATATATATATCTTTTAGGTCTGACAGCGATCAGAGACCACGGTGAGGTTCGCTTTATGTGGTGTGAAGATGGCTGGACTGTAACCCACAGACGTACTGGACCTGAGCTGTCATTTCACCGCACGTGGGCAGAGTACCGAGATGGATTTGGAGACATTTCTGGTGACCACTGGCTTGGAAATGAGATTGTCCATCTTATGACCTACAATAAGACGTACAAACTAAGACTTGAGTTTGAATCCTATAACAATAACTCGTACTGGGTTGAGTACGATGACTTTTATTTGTCCCCTGAAAGTGACAACTACACATTATATCTAAACGATACTAGCTTCGTTGGCAACGTATCTGAAGATAGTATGATAAATCATTACGACCATCAGTTTACCACACACGACAGAGACAATGACCGCAGTGGACAAAACTGTGCAATTTTGTACCAAGGTGGATGGTGGTTTTACCACTGTGCAGACGCCGTCCTTACTGCATGGTACCCTGATGATCCGACATGTACCACCTTCCCAGCTCGATGCTTCAAATATGCCGGGATTACGGGTGTTAATTGTGATACTGGTTGCTTGCTGAAACAAGGAACAATGAAAATCAAGGCAACTGGATAAAGAGAGAGAGAGAGAGAGTAAATGCCAACGTCCACTAACTATGTATTTTAAATTTTTTTTAAATACCTGACCTTGCAATGATGACATGCATGCCAAACATTTCGACACGATTTTATGTAGGCGCTTGAGAAATGATTCATGCCAAACAGAGAGTGCCTGCCTAACAAAGGCAAGGGTGCTTGGCACATGTATTGTTTTGGTGCCTACTTATATATTCCGCAATGACTGCTATGTAGTTAAGGTTAATTGCGTTTATGCTAAATTATTGTTTTTTGGCAATAAAAGCTGTCATGTATGCAGGCACGAAGCTGATTCTACCGGTAGGAGCCACGAGTTAAGTCTCTGACACTCGTAGAGAATATTTGAAAGTTTGTCGCTCTAGAAGACAGTATAGTCTATGATAAGAGTCATTCGCTGTTTTTTGTAGACGGGTTTTGCATATATTAAACCGTCTTTCATCCAGTTATTCGAGATTAATTTATTCACAAGCGAAGCAGTATTTAAGCTCATTTCTATCAAAATGCCGAGGGATACTAACAGAAATACTTAATCTCAGCTTTAAAAAATATCTACATTAAATTTTGATTTTGAATAAATGGTTTTGAAAGGATACACTAAAAGTAACCAATGAAGATATCGATGATGGCCTTCGTTTATTATGATATATGTATTCGCGTACACGTGTTTAGTTGCTTAATTGATCATAGGGCAGGCGAGACGGGTCACACCATGATATTTTCCTGGTTGTTTTCTCTTTAATTCTGTCGGATTACAGTTTATTGTTTTGCATTTTGCTTTTGCATTGCTTATAAAGACGACATTCCCGACGCACTGAGTTAAACGTTTACGCTAAAAAAAAGAATCTGTCACCTTTTCTAAACCCGTATGACGTCATGTAATGCCGATAGCGTTGTTTTGGTGGTTCTCCACTCATTGCAAGCGAGATTTGGGTATAACTGCTTTGTTATAATACGACAGTTTGATGCCTTCTTTGTCTCCATCATTTCTTTTCCACAATATATAACACGCCAGGGTTGATGGTTAGAAAGGAATTTTTTCACCATATATATGATAGTTTGTAGACATTAGAGTGAGAAGCTATGCACTGGTTTGTATATTGCAAGTAACGCTTCCAGAAACATTAAGAAAACCTTTTATGAACGCTTAATTACAATTTATAAAAGGTTTTCGGAAGAAACACTTGAGGCAACCAATATAGATATTAATGATAGCCTTCGTATACAATAACATAGTTACTTAATCGATCATAAGGCAGGCCACACCATGATTTATTCATAAGCAAAAGAACACTATTTAAGGTGAGTGAAATAAAGGTTTCCTTCCGAAAGGAAAAAATATTGACATACCCATCTCTTTGTAAGGGCTTTAGTTTATGCAACATAAGTAAACGATGTTTGCGAGTATTTTGTAGCCGTCATGGATTTATGTTGAATAGGACAATTGGAAAACTTCCACCCCGAAGACAGACGGGTATTTGTTTCCAGATACGAATCGTGTCTATTGTATATCCTTTTCTGTTGTTGTCAAGTATTTCAGTGCAATATGTAGCGTCATTTCAAATTCTCCATTTTACAAGGTTTATGGGATTGAAAACTTTAGTTGAAAATGAGTATGGGATTTTCAAAGATGTTTTTCTCTGTCGTTTTACGTAAATATTTCTTTCTATTTGAAACCGATAATTTCACGTTGTCTTGAAAAAGACTTTTGATGTTTTATTTAAAAAACAACTTTGCAAACGTGAATATGACTGACGTGAATATATATATAAATATATATATAATTGACAAAGAACCGCCAAGACAGCAATACATATTGTTTCGGAATCAATTGTCTGTTTGTAACATGTGTATATATAAATAAACGTAAAAATGTACTATTCAAAGGCATCGTTAGTATACAGTGTGTGTCTCTGTAGTGGTAGACTGTGCGTGTCAGTTGTATGTCAACGCCTGTACGTGCCTGAGATTTTCCTCCAGCATGTGAGCGAGAGGGTTGGTGGATGTACGTCAGTTACCAGAGAAATGGTTAATTAACTTTTTTTATGGATAGCGCATAGTTAAAGTGTCCTGTGTTTCCTTATTGTGTTTCCTAAGTAAGCCATCTTGGCAATAAAGGCGACTGGATAATGTCATTTATAATTACTTATCATTCGAGGTACAGATCCTATAGGGAAGCAATTACGTGGAACATCTAAAGCAATCAATTAAAAAAATATTGATGTAATACTGTTGTATGTGCAAGGTCTTTTTATGAAATCAATCTACACACAGTTGACACTGAATACACGCAATTCTCGAGTTATGGAAGTGAGACCTTTCCGTCTGTAAACAAAGAATGTTGTTCACTAGTTTACTAAGCTTTGAAATTTAAATCTAATGTTAATTTTATTTGTAATGCGTAGGCTAGACGTCCAAAAATATGATATCGAATTGGGATACTGCATGCAAACTTTCACTTTGATGTGCGTCAACTGCATTTCATTTTTCTACCTTCGTCCTGTAGATTAGAGAAAGCTTGTCACCATCGTTTAACATCAGTAGATTTGATTTGAGGCCCGGGGTTTTGACTTGGAAGACATATTTCTACTACGCAAATGGAAAATTGGAAGACATTCCTCTTTTCTGCTGCTTTATGTAATTATTTTCTTTTTTACTGTTTGAAAGAAGTTCCTTGATGTTGGCTGAAAATTATGTTTTGTTTCAGATGGTTAACTGATCCAAGTGTTGATAAAGGCAAGTACATGTAAGTCGTGAAAAACTGTAAACATAATTTCTTTTACAGGTAGCTTCGCAAATGTAAGCAGACAATTGGTGTTGCAAGAAAGTTTAACGCATTTTGTGTCCATAACATATGGAATCCAGCAGTTCACTGTAGAAAGCAACGGGAGATGTGCGTTACTCTGTCTCCTTTATGAATACTGCCAATACTTTCACGTCAGAACTACGACTACCAGATTTATCGAATGTACTGCTTACAGAGGAGAAACGAATGGGTTTGCAAACAGCTCAATTTCTGACACAGGATTGAAGTATTATGCCAAGGTATTTTATGCTTTTGTTTTGATCATTTGAACCGGAATAAAAACATTTCACATATGGTTATAATACATAACTACATGTACACGCTGGATACCCAGACGTATAATACGAAGCATTTGCGAATAGTTAGCACTTTAATTTCTATCTAATTCTTAATTTCTATTTTTCGGACGTCTATTTAATTTTGATAAGTGTGGTAATTGTGATATTTCCTTCTTACTTTGGCTATTATAGGTATTTGAAGACTGCAGTGAAAGCTCAGGTTTTCCGAAAGGTAAGTGTATTTATGCACGGTCTACACGAATACAATATAAATATGGTATGAAGTAGAGACAAAATATTAGTTGTCTAAAAGTGCTGTTACTGACATATATGTCACAGTAAAATATTCGTTCATGGTTATTCTTATGTATTGCAAGATTTTAATAATAATAATAATAATAATAATAATACAAAACCATCAATATATCCTACATGATAGTGAATATTTGTATACACATGTATAATATACATGTGTTTGATTAATTATTTATAATCTATTTATAAATCGTTTAATTTATTATTAAAGTGAATCATCTATCCAAAATATGCTTATTCGCTAATTTATACATTATAGTACGTTTTCGAATTCCTGTTCATCCGTTCTTGTTGCGCCTGAAATTCAGCGGCATTTGATTAAAGTTAACCGCAATTACAAATGTTAGACGTTACGTATTTATACGTATGTCTTTACCGCGTGACAATTTATGTGAGCGTGGTATCCGGATAGATGAATGAGCTTTAGTGATTACATTGGTAATTTTTTTTACCAAACCTGTGCTGGATATTACAATATCAAAATGGATGCACATAATATGGAAGTTTGAAAATCAAGGACTTGGCAGGTTTATCATCTGCAATTCAGAGGAGTTACTCGAACAAACTTCTAAGACATATTATACAAGTAAATGTAAAGACTTTTGTTTGATATCTTATTTTCAAGGTGTGACAGCAATCAGATGCCCTGATTCCAGCACTGGTAGATTTCGCTTCATGTGGTGTGAAGATGGCTGGACTGTAATCCACAGACGTACTGGACCTGAGCTGTCATTTCACCGCACGTGGGCAGAGTACCGAGATGGATTTGGAGACATTTCTGGTGACCACTGGCTTGGAAATGAGATTGTCCACCTTATGACCTACAATAAAAAGTACAAACTAAGATTTGAACTCGATTCCTATGACAACAACTCCTACTGGGTTGAGTACGATAACTTTTATTTGTCCCCTGAAAGTGACAACTACACATTATATCTAAACGATACTAGCTTCGTTGGCAACGTATCTGAAGATAGTATGATAAATCATTACGACCATCAGTTTACCACACACGACAGAGACAATGACCGCAGTGGACAAAACTGTGCAATTTTGTACCAAGGTGGATGGTGGTTTTACCACTGTGCAGACGCCGTCCTTACTGCATGGTACCCTGATGATCCGACATGTACCACCTTCCCAGCTCGATGCTTCAAATATGCCGGGATTACGGGTGTTAATTGTGATACTGGTTGCTTGCTGAAACAAGGAACAATGAAAATCAAGGCAACTGGATAAAGAGAGAGAGAGAGAGTAAATGCCAACGTCCACTAACTATGTATTTTAAAATTTTTGAAGTACCTGACCTTGCAATGATGACATGAATGCCAAACATTTCGACACGATTTTATGTAGGAGGTTGAGAAATGATTCATGCCAAACGGAGAGTGCCTGCCTAACAAAGGCNGGGGGTTCTACTACATATTCTGTCTTCATAATATAGGTGATATAAATCTGAGTGTAAAGTGTAATGAGTTGTTTTAATTATCTTTTACTACTGGTACTCTACTATAATTAATAAGTGCCTTCATTGCATTTTCCATTATGACATTGAAAGCCCAGGATTTCTTGGGCGTTCTCATTCCCTGTCCAAAACCATATTTCTCACAGAATTTGAACACATTTAGTGATAACATTTCAAAACCATGATTTGATAAATATACTTAATTATGATTTGACTGAAATCTGTATGAAATAGTTTGTGTGACTCAGAAGTTACTTTAGTGCCTACCTTAAAGTCATCACTTCAAAGAATGGGAAATTTGGAATGAGTAAGGTGTTTGAGAATTGTAAATAATAACCCTGATTTTCTACCCCCCAGGAGCTATATGGGGAGGCCAGCCACCATGGTATAGTGGTCACAGGGGGCGTGGGGTGTGGAAAGACCTCCATAGTAGAACAGCTGGTGGACCAGAGCTGCTTTGGAGAAGGAAAATGTGGCTTCCTAGAAAACAAAGGTAAAATTTAGATCTAATAGAATAACTGAATGGCTAGATCTAAGTAAGTAAGAGAAAAAAAGTGGCATTTTTATACATCTGGCTTCATACATTATCAATTCACATTAATTTTATCCAATCGTGTTAATTTCTAGATTTGTGCCAAGTGACAGGAGCCTCCAAGAGCCGTCAGTTAGGTGGGAGCGGCAACAGTAGTTTAAGTGGCAGTGTAAATAACAGTCCCAGTGGGACTCTAAGCTCTAACGGACTCAGTAGCTCACAGAGCAGCTATCTCGCTGCTTCAACGCTGAGCCTCAGTTTCACTTACGACGCCCTACGGACAATAGCCTCGGATGTGGTCGCGTTCCATTTCTGTCAGGCAGACAATAACATAACATGTATGGTGCCAGAGTATGTGCATAGCACAGCAGCGTATTTGTCGCAAGCGCCTCAGCTCTCTGCTTACAGGGATCTACTCATCCAGGAGCCGCACTTACAGAACATACTGAGCATGAGGGAGTGTATTCAGGACCCTGCAAGATCTTTTGTAAAGGGAGTACTGGAACCTCTGCACAAACTGCACCAAGACGGGAAGATCACAGTGGAAAATTGTATCATTCTTATAGACTCGCTCAACGAGGCAGAGTTCCACAAGCCAGACTATGGGGACACCATAGCCTCTTTTCTGACCAAGCACATCAACAAGTTTCCATCTTGGCTGAAAGTCATCTGCACAGTGCGGACTTCGCTGCAGGACTTGACCAAGATGATGCCCTTACACAAAATCAGTTTGGATAAGATTGCATCCAATGAGCATATCAATAGGGATTTACAGGATTACATAAACTACCGCATTAATACGACACTGGATGTCAAAAACAATGTTGCACTCAATGGCAAGCTTGAAAGCACTACCCAAATGAAGTTCAGTTCACATCTAAGTGCTTTGAGTCGAGGCTGCTTCTTGTACTGTAAGTTAACGCTGGATCTTATTGAACAGGGCAGAATAGTTCTCAAGAGCTCAAATTATAAGATCCTACCACAGAACATGGCAGAAGTGTTCCTGCTTCATTTCAATCTCAAATTCCCAAGTTTACGCTCATTTGAAAAGGTCTGCCCAATCTTGAACGTGTGTCTGGCCTCTTTGTATCCCCTCACAACAAAGGAAATATACGAGACTGTTAATTCAGCATACGTCCAGCGCTATGTTCCGTGGGATGATTTTCAGCAGCGCATGGAAGTTGTGTCAAACTTTTTGTTAAAACGACGGGACAGTTCATTCATGTTCTTCCACCCTGCCTTCAGGGAGTGGCTGATTCGCCGGGAAGAGGCAGAAAGTACCAAATATCTCTGTGACTTGAGGTGAGTCCAAGATTTATGAGTTATATTCATGATAATTTTTATACATCAAACAGTATGCATAATTTAAAGAATATGTAGTAATCATTGCATGTCTATTAGACCCAAAATTCTATAGTTTTCTAATGTTTTTATTTTTAAAAATAATAACTCATGTGATTATCCATTTATTAAAACTACACAGGAATAATGAGTATGACTATAGGTGAGGTCAAGTGGAGACAAAATTTATTTACTGGAGTAATTTGTTGGTTTGCATGTCATCGTTCTTATGCATTCTTATGCAAGTTGAAGTGGAATGCGGGACTGAACCTTGTTTACAAGAATGATATAGAAGAAGACAGATGTTTTTGGATCTGATGTTTTTGGAATGTTACTAGTACTTGTTTCTCCACCCTCCTTTCAATAAATCTTATGTTTCACTAACAGCACTAATATATAGCCTGTAGAAGCACAGTTTTTCATGTGGTAAGGTGTTTCGGAACGTGATATGCATGATGCATTTAAGTGCACTTGTTCTTCAAGGAATGATAATGTTTTGTACTGATGTTATGTGTATGTTACCCAGTCTCTTCACTTTGAATATTGTAACACAAACCATGGCACCATTATATAGCTTGGCTCGTTTTGCTTCCTGTAGTTTTTAGATAATCTTTAAACAGTAAAAGAAACAGTATAAAGCTGATATGGTTTATAAAAACCAAAGTCATAAGTTTATAAGACTTTGAAAGAGCAATGGAAAGTTGTTAGGATGAGCCAAGGTTATCAACTAACTGGAAAGTTTACTTTGTTTTTATATACTTAGTGACTTAAACTATGAATGTTGTCATTACTGTCATGTATGTATTTATTTGTTGTAGTCACATTTAACAGGAATGGCTTTCATGAATGTTCATATTTTTAAGTGTTTTGCTATGTATTTAATCAAGTCAGTTGTGTCGTGCATTTTGAAACAAATTGGCTAACTCAAAAACATAAATTGATATCTATATTTTCATTAATCTGTTTATTTGTCTGTCCATCTGTATTCATAATTATGTGTACGCATGCATGCCTGAGCGCATGCCTGCAGACCTAAGATACATCCACATTTCAAACAAAATCACACGAGCAGATTTATACACTAAGCACATGAAACATGTACATTTTCATGACTAAATATACATCTACCTTTCCCCTTTCAGGCAAGGTCATGCCCTCTTGGCGTTCCGCCTGTCTCGTGTCAATGCCCCCCTGGGAGCTGAGAAAACGGTAGAACTTGGCCACCACATTCTCAAGGCTCACATCTACAAGACCATTAGCAAGCAGCTGGGATACTCCTCCCGGGACATGCAGGCCTACTGGATGTGCCAGAGTTCGGAGAATCTCAGCGCCGCTTTGTCCAACCAACGGAATGTGTTCTCGCCAAATGTAAAGGTACGGCTTGGATAACTGGAAGATCTTTTATGCATTATTTCAGCAATAGAATATATTTAGTGCTCCAGGAAGTGGGGTGTCAAACTTTTTGGTTTAGTTGATTTTTATAATTTATGATACATTTACACAAAAAATAATAAAAGGCAATACATTTTTACAAGTTTTGCTCCTTTGCTTTTATTCTGCTTTTATAAGGATTAAATTCATCTGGATTTATCTGGATATTTGGGTGTTGTATTTAAGCCCCAGGACCCCTCCCCCCTCCTATATAGAGCTGCACTCCCTCGGCACTTGCATTTTCAGAATTTTTTTTAAAATGTTCACTTTTATCATTGCCTTTAGGTCAGTCGCCTGATCCTGCTGTCTGGAGCATCTCCCAATGCCAAAACGGAATTCTTCAGCAATGCACCCATCCTGTGCGTGGCTGCCAGAGAGGGGTTTGTAGACATGGTCTCTCTTCTACTAGAGTTTCATGCCAAGGTTGATGTCCCAGGAGATGATGGGATGACCCCCCTGTGTCATGCAGCTGCCAAGGGTCACTCAGAGGTCATACGCATGCTTTTTGCGAAACGAGCCAAAGTGAGTGTGAATAGGTTTATGGTGAGAATGATACATGTTACAGATGCCCAATAGTAAATTTTGTGGGATATCAAGTTTCTTAGAATGATACTGAATTTTTGACAATTTGATAAAAAAAAACCAGCATTTTGTCTTTTAAATGGCAAAATAGATTAACTGAGTATTAAGAATCATGTTTTTCATCAAATGTTTTTTAAACTTACTGGGATTGATTGCATTGAAAAAGGTATGATCTCTGGAAAATAATGCACATTGCCTGTCAGTAAAGTTGTAATTTGCCTCTGTCCCCAGGTCACTCATACGGACAATGCAGGCCAGTGTCCACTTGTCCACGCTGCTATAAATTGCCAGCTGGATGCAGTCAGCATGCTGCTGCAATGTGATTGGACAAAAGAAGGTCAGGTGACCCTGACTGAGGCCCTACTGCAGTCACTGGTGGCAGCAACCTCCAAAGGGCATCGGAGTGTAAGTTCTGATGTTCTTATCGCTCAGTCATTTTCTGAATTGTGGTATATGATAACTTTCAAAATACAAAATATTTTTGAGAAGTTTTTGATAGTGAATCTGTGCATGGGAGCTAATAAGGCAATATGTGGCCCTGCTTGGCGCCTTTTGCTTCAAAATTTGTTTACAATTCCTTTATTGTAATCCATTTTAATTGATATTTAATTAATTCTTAAGCCTATGCAAAGGAGACAAATTTAACATAAGCTATGTCTTTAGTAATGAAGTAATTCTCACTCTCATAAAACTAAAGGTAAATGTTTTTGTACGAGGTGTAAAATTTCACATATTTCTGTTGTATTTGGAGATGAAGTTTTAATGAAAAAAAAATCATCACTGCTGTCAATAGAAAAGGATATCATTTTCCATTTCAGCTGGTAGAGTTCCTCTTGGACATGCATGAGCTGGGACACGATGGTCTGAATATTAACAATCCTGACACCCTCCAAGGCGAGACCCCACTGACGTCTGCTTGTCTGAATGGAAACAGGGAGATCATTGGCTTATTGCTCAGGAGAGGGGCAGACCCCAAATCTGTCAATGCCAAAGGTAATTGAATAAAAAACATATAGCAAAAATAATTTATTGGTCTTTAAGATATACAAAAGGTTTACTTTTGTGTAATTGTGATATGACCCCTTGTGATGTCTCCCCTGTTTATATGCAGTTTCAGATAACTGTGATATTCTTAAGTTGACAAAAATGGAAGCTCCTCCCTTCCCTACTCCTGTTTTGTTGGAACATTAGAATGTCATCAGTTACAAGAATGAGGTGTGCTACGTAGTTTATACTACCACCACAATCTCGCCCTAGGATCAAAGAAGAAAATTGTGAAATTTTCCTAATTTGCTGTCTTTCTCTTCTCTGTCCAGGCCTGCCTCCCCTGCTCTGTGCTGTCAAAGCTGGTTGCTGGGAGACAGTGGATATGCTGCTGGCAGCTGGGGTTTCCATAGAGACCAGTGATCGCCATGGACGCACTGGACTAATGATAGCAGCCAGTGAGGGTCATTTGGGCATCCTAGAGATGTTGCTATCAAAGGGGATGAAAAGTGAGTAGCAAGTTAGGTAGAATCATGAAAGTGAAGTGATTTTAAACTATTTATAGTTGTACTATCGTGTTCTGTGCATGGTTGGTTTTCTGTATGTATCTTTATGTGTATCAATCAGATAGATTATGATATATTAATGTTCTGTGTATTTTAGGAGCTGCTCTTGCACAAGTGGACAATGAAGGCCTAACTGCCCTATGCTGGGGTTGTCTCAAAGGTCATCTTCACATCGCCCAGTCTCTTCTTGAACATGGCGCTGCTCTGGAACACACAGACAACTCTGGGCGCACCCCTCTACATCTAGCTGCTTTCTTCGGCGATGCCCAGGTGGTGCAGTTTCTCATGGAGCAAGGGGCCCAGATTGAGCATATTGATAACAATGGCATGAGGCCATTGGACAGGGCTATTGGGTGCAGGAATACTGGGGTGGTGATATGCTTCTTGAAGAAAGGAGCAAAATTGGGTGAGATTGCGTTTTTTTGTCACACCTGACACAATGAGCAGTCAGATTGCGTTGCTGACTGTCTTGTACTTTTCTATTGAAAACACCTTCCTCTGAAAGTTGTCTAGTTTGATAATCCACTTAAAAAGAAAACAGTAGGCATTTTATGAATTAAACACTGTAGTGTAATTGTCTATCTGTTTTAAATGTTATTTATTCATGTTCTAGGTCCTGCCACGTGGGCCATGGCACAAGGCAAGCCAGACATTATGATACTGCTGCTGAATAAACTAATGGAGGATGGCAATATTCTCTACAAGGTACTGGTGCAGCAATGAAAAGTGATGAGATTTTTTCCTCTGCTCTCCCTATAACATCCCTTATTATGTTATATGACAATGGCTAATCTCTTTGGCTTTTTAATTGAATTTTTTTTTTAATCATAAAACATCTAATTTGGCCCATAAAGAATATCTGAAAACACTGCACTATCAGATTTTTTTTTTTTTTTTTTT
>NW_019775658.1:761716-849743 GCF_001039355.2 Lingula anatina | reverse complement strand
AGCCAGCTTGTTAAGTAAAGGCCCCGTCACACTAGAGGCTGATTGAGCAAGAATGCCGTCGATAAGACAATTCTTTGTTCGTTCCTGGATATTCATAAAGCATTCTAAAATTTCTGAGTGCGTTCCAAATATTTTTACCCATTCTTGTGGACGGCCTGAATGTTTTGCTCATGCTCAAAACTTACAAAGTGCATTCCAAGTTAAGAAATATCGAAAGGAGTTCTTAGTGTTTTCTGACTGCACTATGACTGCATTCTAAATATTCTTAGGGCATTCCGACAGCATTCGAAACATTCTGATCGCGTTCGAGGGAGAACCGAAATGGCAAGACACTTCAAATCCTGCTAGAATGAGCCGGAATGCAACTCGAAATGTAGAAATTACAAAAGAAAATTTAATTTTGGTGTTTATAAAATTATTTTTAATAGTTTTTAATGAGCCCGAGACCCGCCTGTTGCTCATATTCGAGCAATGTCAACTTACCCACAGAACATAAGGCCACGGTCGATGCAATTGACTCTGTAGCAGCCCTTGGCTGATACCAGACGTATGGAGCTTCCAACACCAAGCTTCTTTCCTTCCCACTCACAGTACTCTACTGTCTGTCCCAAGGCTGGTGTGACAGGGAAAAAGTTAAAATTTATTTCAAAATAATTTTTTTCATCATCACGGTCAACTTCTCGTTCCTGGTCGAATTCGTCGTATAAGAATTTGTAAAAAAAGAAAAGTCTTTTGTCAATATTTGATGACGAAATACGTTCTTACAACATTACAACACGTTATATGCAGTATATACACTGTATACATACATGTACACGAGGATACGTATTAAGAGCAACATCTTTAAAACATTTGCTCATGTCAGTGTACGGCAAGATAGGCACAAACTAAAAAGGGGTGTATTTGGTAATTACTCACAAAATCTTTGTCTTATGTAACTTATGGGACTTACGTGTGGTTAGCGTCTTAAGTGGATCCAATTTACAAGCCCCATACCCCTCTCTTAGACATGCTAACAGCAACACGGCCGCTAAACACAATTTTAACATTTTCTGGCGCAGTATAAAATACGTAGCAAAACCAACGGTCGCCTGTGTATACACAGTTGTAATGTCCTATATCCAACGGCGTGGTTTGCAGATATATCTCTCGCAAGATGAGTAAGTCACGAGTAGCTTATCCTCCGTCGTAGATAACACCATCCAAAGCTCCAAGTTTTGTGAATGCTGACACAACAACCGGGGAATGTTCATTGTAGAGAAAGGCTTTTTTTATTTCTTCATAATGTAGGCGAAACGAAACTGAGGGTCCGTGTAACAGAAAGCCCACCCTCCATTTAGTTATAATGGTTAGGGTTAGCCCGACCTACTAGTTAGTCTCGTTAGTGGGTCAAAATCTACGTTGAGGCTTACTTGTACAATACTACAAATGAATCGGAAGCGAACTATCATGGGGGACGTGACCGACCAAAAGAATATCGGCATATTTACATGTAGTTTATTTAATCTTTTAATATCAAAATGGAGGTACCGGTAATTCGGTCGTTGACGTACATGGAGTCTTGAAATTTCATGAAAGTGATGATGGTTTTCAATTGATTCAAACCAACACAACACGCTTTAAGGCATACCGGTTCAAAATTTTATTTCCGGAAATAACACGCCCTTTTTACACAAAATACAAGGAAAGGTTTGGCGTTATTACATGTTTGTATATAACTAACATCTGAAGCTAGTGTTTTGACAGCCGCTAGGTACAGTGACAAATGGCAGACTCGATGCATCCTGTTTATCTCTCTTATGTTGATTCAAATCCCAAAAATGTTCTATTATGCGGCTAGAAAATAACATCTTTATTAGATTGTAATTGATGAGATCACGGCTGTTTATTTTTTCCCGATAGATGGCGTCAATGATGGTTTCCAGGGGGAAGTTTTGCAAACTTCCAGAGGATTATCTTTCTTCACGTAGACCAAATTACAGGCGTCGTAAGTGGCTTCACAATCGTCTGTCAGACCAAAATATACCCCTCCCCTGGAAAAAACATGTAAAGTCGAAATCGAAGTGTGATCTTTACAGTTTAGAGGCATATACACAAAATAATCAACCGTAATAAATCAGAGACAGTACGTTGTTATTTATTAACAAGGTAAGCGACTCGATGAGGGAAGGGGGCGAGTCCTAGAGGCCAGCCTTTAAACAAAATCTACTTTAAATAAATGAAAAGAAATCTCTTTTTCCAGGTGATTGTATGAACTGTAATTTATAAGATTTTAATTGTGAAATAAAAAGGTACTTAATGAGTATACACAAAACGACGAGCTCATTCATTTCAAGAGTTGTGTTTGAACCTGTTTGACCCTATAATATTGTGGCCACTGAAGCAGCTGACTTTTCCCAGGGGAAGACTAAGATAACGCGTTTTGGGCAAGGCTCAGAGCACACATAGGACACGCCAGCCTTAGTGCCAGGCCAGCTTCTTCACATTCAAGTTTTCATATGGGTCTACAGTATGCCCGCTCGTAACGCTTGTTCAGTCCGGTATGGATACACTATATAATATTGTAACTTCTTTTTTAACTACAAATAAAAGAAAGGGAAAAATGCACCATTATTGCAAAATAAAATTTAATTTTGATGTTTATAAAATTATTTTTAACAGTTCCTTAATGAGTCCCACAAACCCGTCTGTTGCTTCTATTCGCGCCCTTGTCAACCTACCCACAGAACTGCATGCCATGTTTTGTGCAAGAGACACTGGAGCACGCCCCGGCTGATACCAGACGAATACTGCTTCCAACGCCAATCTTCTTTCCTTCCCACTCACAGTACTCTACTGTCTGTCCCAAGGCTGGTGTGACAGAGAAAAAAGTAAAAATAAATATTTAAAAATGATTCCTTTCGTCATCACGGCCAACTTCTCGTTCCTGGTCGAATTCGTACTTATAAGAATTTGTAAAACGGAAAAGTCTTTTGTCAGTGTTTGATGATGAGATGCGTTCTTACAATATTCGTTTTGAACACAGATCCGAAGAAGGTACTGCAGAATAAAACACACGTTCAAAATAGAATATGATCATTTGTGTGGTCATTTAAAGATATATGAATACAAAGAAAAAACACAAAAGACATTGTTTGCATGCACTGGTAAAAGTTCGTAATTCTATTTAACCAGTATATACACTGTATACATATATCAGGACACGTATTAAGAGCAACATAAAAGTCTATATTTGCTCGTGGAAGTGTACGATAAGAGTTGCATTTGGTAATTACTCAATTACGCAAAATCTTTGTCTTATGTAACTTATTGGACTTACGTGTGGTGAGCGTCTTAAGTGGAGCGATCCCACAAGCCCCATACCCCTCTCTTAGACATGCTAACAGCAACACGGCCGCTAAACTAAATTTTAACATTTTCTGGCGAAGTATAAAATAAGTAGCAAAACCAGCAGTCGTCTGTGTCTAAACAGTTTTAATGTCCTATATTCGACGGCGTGGTTTGCAGATATCTCTCTCGCAAAATGAGGAAGTCACGAGTAGCCTATCCTTCGTTGTAGATAACACATTCCGAAGCTCTAAGTCTTGTGAATTCTGGCACTACAACCGGGGAATATTCATTGCAGAGAAACGCTTTTTTTTATTTCTTCATAATGTAACCATTATTTGTACTACCTGCCTCCGGGGCCGCAGATAAATTATGTTCACTTTTCTCCAGCACGATCCTAATTTTTGTCCTGACGGAAAAAATGAATTCTGCACTCGGTCAAGTGCCTTTGTGTACGCAGCTTAACGACGATGTGCTAAACGCTCGTTACGCTGACATTTTCTCTGATCTTATTCTATTTATTCCTAATTGAGGTCCGTGCATGGTGTACAGTATACGCAAAAGATCGGGTAAAAATGTCACGTGGTTAGAAGCACGCTCGGCTGTCATTGAACTTTTAGCAGGTGTAATTATTTTCATGCCATTTCTAGACTTCAAACTTTTGCCAACCCTGTACTGGGAAAATAATCATACACATGTCTATATTTTGTCACATATATAACATCATGATATGAAGAGGAAAAAGAATTTGTCAAAAGAAACACTGAAACACTTATTTTGGGACTGTGTCCATGTGCAAAATATTTGGACATGTTTGATCAGAAGTTTGAAAAAACATTGCGGACTCACGATAGAAAGAAAACTAGAATATTTTGTACTGGGTACTCTGAATAAGCAATTGCCCGGTATATATCTTGTCATCCTTCTAATCAAAAAATATATTACTCTCTGTAGGACAAAATTGGAAATCCCAAACTGGAAAAGCACAAAAACATTTATAAAATCATATAGAGATATAGACATGCAATCCAACTATTTACGGACTGAGAAAAAAAGATTAGAAATCACAGAGAAATGGGAAAACGTGAAGCTAATTTTCGAAAATTAAAACATGAGGGGTTTCCCATTCTGTCCATTAAAAAATGTAATTTATATTAAGTCTACACTTTGTTTCTCTTTTCTTCACACTAGTATTTTCATATATCCATATATTTATTTTATTACGGCTAAAAAAAAAAAGAAAAAGCCTTGTATCTTAGACTTATTAGCCTATTGTCTACCTTTCTGTAAATAGTGGTTGTAAAAAGTGATAGTATACTACATTTTTATTTTTTTGTACTTTGATAGAAATGGCAAAGTCACAATGATAATACTATGTAGTTGCTCCAAATGTGAGAGGCATGTGTGCGTGTATGGGGGTGAGAGGTTTAGTTAATTATCCTAGTTATTATTTAGTGTATTTTTGGTATAATCTGGAAATAAAATAAAAATAATAAAAAAAAATAATAGGCGCCAGTCAGACTTGAAATGCCTGTGGGCACGTGGTTGCAGACTGGTCTGGTTATTTGAAAGAGAACGAAATTTACAAACTAAAAAGTGAAAAAAAAAGTATCATGTACATTATCATTTTTTATCTGGTAAGATTAAGGTGTACGGCATACAACAGGTCGGTACCTTCTGTATATCAATCATTGTTTTTCCAGAACAGATAATGCAGATACGCCACGGTATGACTATATGACGTCCTATAGGAGTCTGTGGAACTCTATAGGATCTATAGGAATTCTACCTTGCGTCCCATGGGAATTCGATATAACACGTCCTGTAGGATTCTACAAGATGTATAGGACATAAAGGAAATTTCTGTAAAGAATAGAAGGAAATTTTCACCATTATTAATAAATTAAGTAATGTAAGAGCACGTTTTGTTAATTGGTGTACTTAAGATTTATAAGTTCTAGAAACATTAAGAAAGCATTTAATGATCGCTTCATAGCACTTTATAAAGGTTTGTCGGAGAAAAGAATAAAGACATCGATATTGGCTTTTAAATATAATGATAAATGCATACGCGTACACACGTTTAGTTAATTGATCATAAGACAGGTGAGGTGGGACACACCATTAATAATTCGTAAGCAAAAGAAAGCACTACTTAAGTTGAATGGATTCACAGTTTCCTTCTAAAAAGAAAAAATATATTGACATCCCCTCTCTTTGTAAGGATTCAAGTTTATGTAACATTGTAAAAAATGCTGTTTACGAGTGTTTTGTGTGTGTAGTCTAGTCGTCCTGTTGAATTGAACATTTAGCAAAATTCCACTCCGAGAACGCACGGGTATTTGTTCCCACATACGTTACGAGTCTACTGCATATCTTTGTCAGTCTGTCAAGTATTTTATTGCGATATTTTATAAAGTTAACGGGTTGGAAGATGTAAATTGAAAATGAAGATGGGATTTTCGGAGATGTTTCTTTTTTCTGTCGTTTTAGGTAAATATTTTTTTCCATTAGAAAGCGGTAATTTAAAGTTGACTTGAAAGAGACATTATATATTTTGTTTAAATATACATGTCTTTGTAAATAAAAACATTCTGAATTGGAGCTTCAAGTTATAAGTCGATCTAAATGTTGGTATGAGCATTTGATTTATAAGATAAAAAAGACTGTAGAAATCTAAACACCATTTAATTACAGGTAGCCTCACGGGCGAAAGCAACCAAACGGCATTGCAGGAAAGTTTTACCCAGTTTATGCCCACATCGTCTGGGATCGTATCTCCTGAGAATGAGATTCAGCAGTTTACTGTAGAAAGTAATGTGAGATGTGCGTTACTCTGTCTCCGCGATGAATACTGCCAATACTTTCACGTCAGAAATACGACTACCAGATTTATCGAATGCGTTAGTTACAGAGGAGAAACGAATACTTTTCCAAACAGCTCAATTTCTGAGACAGGAATGAAGTATTATGCTAAGGTATTTCATCATTTTGATTTGGTCACATAAAACATTTTTAACTTTGCATGTAACGCATATCTACCTAACTATCTTTGTATCTATCTTTCTTTCCATTTGCTGTAATATATCTTAAGTTAAGGCTTTTGACGTGACAGTATATGTTTGAAGAATTGAAGAATATATAACAAAGCCTCAACGCTTAGAACAGGTGTGAAATGTGTTTCGCCTGTGCATCAAAGGTCTTTTTATCTGCATTCACTGTAATTATACAACTACCTGTATCATATTCGATGACGTGGTAAGTGTGTGTTTTTTTCTTTTTTTTTTTTTTTTTGATAGGTGTTTGCAAACTGCAGTGACAAGTCAGATTATCCTAAAGGTAGGTAACGGTGTGCAATACAATATGGCGTGTTGGAGATAATATAAATATTTATGCCCTAAAACATATTTGTTGCCATCTTATAAAGCTAAAAAGTCAGTCAAATGTGTCCAAACGGGCAAACATGTGGATATTTAAAAATAAAAAAGGTGACAGGAATTGGTCCTGTAATGCAGGGAGCCTGTGTAGGACAATTACGAATATCATTATGTCATATATATTTTTCAAGGTGTGACAGCGATCAGAGACCCTGATTCCGACCATGGTAAAGTTCGTTTTATGTGGTGTGAAGATGGCTGGACTGTAATCCACAGACGCACTGGACCTGAGCTGTCATTTAACCGTACTTGGGCAGAGTACCGAGATGGATTTGGAGACATTTCCGGTGACCACTGGCTTGGAAATGAGATTGTCCACCTTATGACCTACAATAAAACGTACAAACTAAGATTTGAACTCGATTCCTATGACAACAACTCCTACTGGGTTGAGTACGATGACTTTTATTTGTCCCCTGAAAGTGACAACTACACATTATATCTAAACGATACTAGCTTCGTTGGCAACGTATCTGAAGATAGTATGATAAATCATTACGACCATCAGTTTACCACACACGACAGAGACAATGACCGCAGTGGACAAAACTGTGCAATTTTGTACCAAGGTGGATGGTGGTTTTACCACTGTGCAGACGCCGTCCTTACTGCATGGTACCCTGATGATCCGACATGTACCACCTTCCCAGCCCGATGCTTCAAATATGCCGGGATTACGGGTGTTAATTGTGATACTGGTTGCCTGCTGAAACAAGGAACAATGAAAATCAAGGCAGCTGGATAAAGAGAGAAAGAGAGAGTAAATGGCAACGTCCACTAACTATGTATTTTAAAATTTTTGAAATACCTGACCTTGCAATGATGACATGCATGCCAAACATTTCGACACGATTTTATGTAGGCGGTTGAGAAATGATTCATGCCAAACGGAGAGTGCCTGCCTAACAAGGGCAAGGGTGCTTGGCACATGTATTGTTTTGGTGCCTACTTACATATTCCGCTATGTTTAAGAACGTGAACCTACATGTATTTGTATATATGACTTATGTCGATTCTTAAAGGTGCACGAAAAAGAGCCCTGCAGCAGCCATATGCAGAATGCTATGTAGACAAGGTTAATTGCGTTTATGCTACATTGTTGTATGATGGCAGTGAAAGCTGTCATGTATGCAGACACTAAGCTGATTCTACCGGTAGGAGCCACGAGTTAAGTCTCTGACACTCGTAGAGAATATTTATAATAATAATAATAATAATTTTATTGAGCATTAAAATGTGTACATTTACATTTTACAAGCTCTCTAAACTACAGTTTTACATAAATTGTAATTGTATACACTTAAATAAGTATAACTTCTTTAGATCATTCCATTGCCAAAATACATGTAAGCTAACTACTTCATTCATATAGCTGACAATATTTGAAAGTTTGCCGCTCTAGAAGACAGTATAGTCTATGATAAGAGTCATTCGCTGTTTTTTGTAGACGGGTTTTGCATGTATTGAACCGTCCAGTTATTCGAGATTAATTTATTCACAAGCGAAGCAGTATTTAAGCTCATTTCTATCAAAATGCCGAGTGATACTAGCAGAATTACTAAATCTCAGCTTTAAAAAATATCTACATTAAATTTTGTTTTTGAATAAATGGTTTTGAAAGGAGACACTAAAAGTAACCAATGACGATATCGATGATGGCCTTCGTTTATTATTATATATGTATTCGCGTACACGCGTTTAGTTACTTAATTGATCATAGGGCAGGCGAGACGGGTCACACCATGATATTTTCCTGGTTGTTTTCTCTTTAATTCTGTCGGATTACAGTTTATTGGCCAACAGTACGAATACGCCATGTTTTGGGTTTTACTTTTGCATTGCTTATAAAGACGACATTCCCGACGCACTGAGTTAAACCTTTATCGCTACAAAAGAATCTGTCACCTTTTCTGAACTCGTATGACGTCATGTAATGCCGATAGCGTTGTTTTGGTGGTTCTCCACTCATTGCTAAGCGAGATTTGGGTATAACTGCTTTGTTATAATACGACAGTTTGATGACTTCTTTGTCTCCATCATTTCTTTTCCTCAATATATAACACGCCACGGTTAATGGTTGAAAGGAATATTTTAACCATATATCAATACATAAAAAACAAAAGGGTTTTGATAATTTGTAGACATTAGCGTGACAAGCTAGCACTGGTTTGTATATTGCAAGTAACGCTTCCAGAAGCATTAAGAAAGCCTTTTATGAACGCTTAATTACAATTTAAAAAAGGTTTTCGGAAGAAACACTTGAGGCAACCAATATAGATATTGATGATGGCCTTCGTATACAATAACATAGTTACTTAATCGATCATAAGGCAGGCCACACCATGATTTATTCATAAGCAAAAGAACACTATTTAAGGTGAGTGAAATAAAGGTTTCCTTCCGAAAGGAAAAAATATTGACATACCCATCTCTTTGTAAGGGCTTTAATTTATGCAACATAAGTAAACGATGTTTGCGAGTATTTTGTAGCCGTCATGGATTTATGTTGAATAGGACAATTGGAAAACTTCCACCCCGAAGACAGACGGGTATTTGTTTCCAGATACGAAACGTGTCTATTGTATATCCTTTTCTGTTGTTGTCAAGTATTTCAGTGCAATATGTAGCGTCATTTCAAATTCTCCATTTTACAAGGTTTATGGGATTGAAAACTTTAGTTGAAAATGAGTATGGGATTTTCGAAGATGTTTTTCTCTGTCGTTTTACGTAAATATTTCTTTCTATTTGAAACCGATAATTTCACGTTGTCTTTAAAAAGACTTTTGATGTTTTATTTAAAAAACAACTTTGCAAACGTGAATATGACTGACGTGAATATATATATATAAATATATATATATAATTGACAAAGAACCGCCAAGACAGCAATACATTGTTTCGGAATCAATTGTCTGTTTGTAACATGTGTATATGTAAATAAACGTAAAAATGTGCTATTCAAAGGCATCGTTGGTATACAGTGTGTGTCTCTGTAGGGGCGTGTGTTTATGTGTCTGTGCGTGTCAGTTGTATGTCAACGCCTGTACGTGCCTGAGATTTTCCTCCAGCATGTGAGCGAGAGGGTTGGTGGATGTACGACAGTTACCAGAGAAATGGTTAATTTAACTTTTTTTATGGATAGCGCATAGTTAAAGTGTCCTGTGTTTCCTTATTGTGTTTCCTAAGTAAGCCATCTTGGCAATAAAGGCGACTGGATAATTTCATTTATAATTACTTATCATTCGAGGTACAGATCCTATAGGGAAGCAATTACGTGGAACATCTAAAGCAATCAATTAAAAAAATATTGATGTAATACTGTTGTATGTGCAAGGTCTTTTTATGAAATCAATCTACATACAGTTGACACTGAATACACGCAATTCTCGAGTTATGGAAGTGAGACCTCTCCGTCTGTAAACAAAGAATATTGTTCACTAGTTTACTAAGCTTTGAAATTTAAATATAATGTTCATTTTATTTGTAATGCGTAGGCTAGACGTCCAAAAATATGATATCGAATTGGGATACTGCATGCAAACTTTCACTTTGATGTGCGTCAACTGCATTTCATTTTTCTACATTTGTCCTGTAGATTAGAGAAAGCTTGTCACCATCGTTTAACATCAGTAGATTTGATTTGAGGCCCGGGGTTTTGACTTGAAAGACATATTTCTACTACGCAAATGGAAAATTGGAAGACATTCCTCTTTTCTGCTGCTTTATGTAATTATTTTCTTTTTTACTGTTTGAAAGAAGTTCCTTGATGTTGGCTGAAAATTATGTTTTGTTTCAGATGGTTAACTGATCCAAGTGTTGATAAAGGCAAGTACATGTAAGTCGTGAAAAATTGTAAACATAATTTCTTTTACAGGTAGCTTCGCAAATGTAAGCAGACAATGGGTGTTGCAAGAAAGTTTAACGCATTTTGTGTCCATAACATATGGAATCGTATCCTCTGAGAATGTGATTCAGCAGTTCACTGTAGAAAGCAACGGGAGATGTGCGTTACTCTGTCTCCTTTATGAATACTGCCTATACTTTCACGTCAAAAATACGACTACCAGATTTATCGAATGTACTGCTTACAGAGGAGACACGAATGGGTTTGCAAACAGCTCAATTTCTGACACAGGATTGAAGTATTATGCCAAGGTATTTTATGCTTTTGTTTTGATCATTTGAACCGGAATAAAAACATTTCACATATGGTTATAATACATAACTACATGTACACGCTGGATACCCAGACGTATAATACGAAGCATTTGCGAATAGTTAGCACTTTAATTTCTATCTAATTCTTAATTTCTATTTTTCGGACGAATATTTAATTTTGATAAGTGTGGTAATTGTGATATTTCCTTCTTCCTTTGACTATTATAGGTATTTGAAGACTGCAGTGAAAGCTCGGGTTTTCCGAAAGGTAAGTGTATTTATGCACGGTCTACACGAATACAATATAAATATGGTATGAAGTAGAGACAAAATATTAGTTGTCTAAAAGTGCTGTTACTGACATATATGTCACAGTAAAATATTCGTTCATGGTTATTCTTATGTATTGCAAGATTTTAATAATAATAATAATAATAATAATAATAATAATAATAATACAAAACCATCAATATATTCTACATGATAGTGAATATTTGTATACACATGTATAATATACATGTGTTTGATTAATTATTTATAATCTATTTATAAATCGTTTAATTTATTATTAAAATGAATCATCTATCCAAAATATGCTTATTCGCTTATTTATACATTATAGTACGTTTTCGAATTCCTGTTCATGCGTTCTGGTTGTGCCTGAAATTCAGCGGCATTTGATTAAAGTTAACCGTAATTACAAAGGTTAGACGTTACGTATTTATACGTATGTCTTTACCGCGTGACAATTTATGTGACCGTGGTATCCGGATAGATGAATGAGCTTTAAATGGTGTACATTGGTAATTTTTTTACCAAACCTGTGCTGGATATTACAATATCAAAATGGATGCACATAATATGGAAGTTTGAAAATCAAGGACTTGGCAGGTTTATCATCTGCAATTCAGAGGAGTTACTCGAACAAACTTCTAAGACATATTATACAAGTAAATGTAAAGACTTTTGTTTGATATCTTATTTTCAAGGTGTGACAGCAATCAGATGCCCTGATTCCAGCACTGGTAGATTTCGCTTCATGTGGTGTGAAGATGGCTGGACTGTAGTTCACAGACGTACTGGACCTGAGCTGTCATTTCACCGCACGTGGGCAGAGTACCGAGATGGATTTGGAGACATTTCTGGTGACCACTGGCTTGGAAATGAGATTGTCCATCTTATGACCTACAATAAGACGTACAAACTGAGATTTGAGTTTGACTCTTATAACAATAACTCCTACTGGGTTGAGTTTGATAATTTCTACCTATTCCCAGAAAATGACAATTACACACTGCACCTGAATACAAATAGCTTTGTTGGAAATGTGTCTCAAGATAGTATTGCTGAGAATAACGGTCGTCCGTTTACTACGCACGACAGAGACAATGACAAAAAGGAGAATAGGAATTGTGCGAATTTGTACAAAGGCGGATGGTGGTTTGACCGTTGTACGTCAGCCACTTTTACGGGAATGCACCCGGATGACCCAAACTGGCCCTCCGATAAAAAATCCTTTAAATATGTCGGGGTAACAGGCATAAATTGTGATACTGGCTGTTTTTTGAAACAAGGGATCATGAAAATCAAGCCAATGAATAATTGACTACAGTAGTATATACAGACGCTGAGCTTCAAAGAGGGAGAGCTGGTTGAAATTGATATTATTGTTATTGCTATTATTATTTGTTTTATTATTTTGCTTCATCATCTTGTTTGTGACAATGGTGGGTTGACAATGTTCAATGAGTAAAAACAGAATGTTGTCTCCTCATTTTCAGATCATCATCTATTATGCACTTTGTGCAAATACATAACAAATGATATATGCATTTGCGTACATGTTTTTAGTTATTTAATTCGTCATAGGACAGGCGAGACGGGTCACACCATGATTTTTTCCTGGTTGTTTTCTCTTTAGTTCTGTCGAATTACACTCTATCGGTCAACAGTGCGAATACACCCTGTTTTGCATGTTACTTTTGTATTGCTTCCGAAGACGAAATTTCCGACGCACTGTGTTAATCTTATCGCAAAAAATAAAAGAATCTGTCACATTCTCTAGCCTCGTATGACGTCATGTAATGCCGATGTTTTGGTGGATCTCGACTCATTGCTAAGTTAACTGCTTTGTTATTATACGGCAGTTTGATGACTTCTTTGTCTCCATCATTTCTTTTCCACAATATATATAACATGCCACGGTTAATGGTTAGGAAGGAATATTTTCACCATATATTAATGCGTAAAAATGAAAAGGGTTTTGATAATTTGTAGACATTAGAGTGACAAGCTAGGCACTGGTTTATAAATTTCGAGTAACTAGAAACATTAAGGACACATTTTATGAACGCTTATTTACAATTTATTAAAAAGGTTTTCGGAAGAAACACTTCGGAAGAAACAACCAATATAGATATTGATGATAGCCTTCGTATACAATAACATAGTTACTTAATCGATCAGAAGGCAGGCCACACTATGATTTATTCATAAGCAAAAGAACACTATTTAAGGTGAGTGAAATAAAGGTTTCTTTCCGAAAGGAAAAAATATTGACATACCCATCTCTTTGTAAGGGCTTTAGTTTATGCAACATACGTAAACGATGTTTGCGAGTATTTTGTAGCCGTCAAGGATTTATGTTGAATAGGACAATTGGAAAACTTCCACCCCGAGGACAGACGGGTATTTGTTTCCACATACGAAACGTGTCTATTGTATATCCTTTTCTGTTGTTGTCAAGTATTTCAGTGCAATATGTAGCGTCATTTCAAATTCTCCATTTTACAAGGTTTATGGGTTGAAAGACTTTAGTTGGAAATGAGTATGGGATTTTCGACAATGTTCCTTTTCTCTGTAGTTTTACGTAAATATCTCTTTCTATTTGAAAGCGATAATTTCACGTTGTCTTGAAAAGTACCTTTGCAAACAATGTCAACGAGATCAAGATAGCAAAAAGAAACCAAATTCGAATTTGTGAAATTGAATCGTGGAAAATGTTTTTCTGGAGTTTTAATAAAAACAACATGAAATGAATGTTATTTAGCATTAACACTTAATCTATATTCAAAAGAAACATTTAACAATGTACACGCCATTTGATTACAAGCAGCCTGGATCGGCGTTGCAGGCAAGTTTTACCTAGTTTGTACCTACATCGTCTGGAACTGCATCTGCTGAGAATGAGATTTGACAACAGTATACTGTAGACAGCAACGTGAGATGTAGGTTACTCAGTATCCGGTATCAATACTGCGAATACTGTATAATATACGGTATTACCGGAAGNAAAGCCTTTTATGAACGCTTAATTACAATTTATAAAAGGTTTTCGGAAGAAACACTTTAGGCAACCAATATAGATATTGATGATAGCCTTCGTATACAATGACATAGTTACTTAATCGATCATAAGGCAGGCCACACCATGATTTATTCATAAGCAAAAGAACACTATTTAAGGTGAGTGAAATAAAGGTTTCCTTCCGAAAGGAAAAAATATTGACATACCCATCTCTTTGTAAGGGCTTTAGTTTATGCAACATAAGTAAACGATGTTTGCGAGTATTTTGTAGCCGTCAAGGATTTATGTTGAATAGGACAATTGGAAAACGTCCACCCCGAAGACAGACGGGTATTTGTTTCCACATACGAAACGTGTCTATTGTATATCCTTTTCTGTTGTTGTCAAGTATTTCAGTGCAATATGTAGCGTCATTTCAAATTCACCATTTTACAAGGTTTATGGGATTGAAAACTTTAGTTGAAAATGAGTATGGGATTTTCGAAGATGTTTTTCTCTGTCGTTTTACGTAAATATTTCTTTCTATTTGAAACCGATAATTTCACGTTGTCTTGAAAAAGACTTTTGATGTTTTATTTAAAAAACAACTTTGCAAACGTGAATATGACTGACGTGAATATATATATATATATATATATATATATATATATATAATTGACAAAGAACCGCCAAGACAGCAATACATATTGTTTCGGAATCAATTGTCTGTTTGTAACATGTGTATATATAAATAAACGTAAAAATGTACTATTCAAAGGCATCGTTAGTATACAGTGTGTGTCTCTGTAGTGGTCTGTGCGTGTCAGTTGTATGTCAACGCCTGTACGTGCCTGAGATTTTCCTCCAGCATGTGAGCGAGAGGGTTGGTGGATGTACGACAGTTACCAGAGAAATGGTTAATTTAACTTTTTGTATGGATAGCGCATAGTTAAAGTGTCCTGTGTTTCCTTATTGTGTTTCCTAAGTAAGCCATCTTGGCAATAAAGGCGACTGGATAATGTCATTTATAATTACTTATTATTCGAGGTACAGATCCTATAGGGAAGCAATTACGTGGAACATCTAAAGCAATCAATTAAAAAATATTGATGTAATACTGTTGTATGTGCAAGGTCTTTTTATGAAATCAATCTACATACAGTTGACACTGAATACACGCAATTCTCGAGTTATGGAAGTGAGACCTTTCCGTCTGTAAACAAAGAATGTTGTTCACTAGTTTACTAAGCTTTGAAATTTAAATATAATGTTAATTTTATTTGTAATGCGTAGGCTAGACGTCCAAAAATATGATATCGAATTGGGATACTGCATGCAAACTTTCACTTTGATGTGCGTCAACTGCATTTCATTTTTCTACATTTGTCCTGTAGATTAGAGAAAGCTTGCCACCATCGTTTAACATCAGTAGATTTGATTTGAGGCCCGGGGTTTTGACTTGGAAGACATATTTCTACTACGCAAATGGAAAATTGGAAGACATTCCTCTTTTTTGCTGCTTTATGTAATTATTTTCTTTTTTACTGTTTGAAAGAAGTTCCTTGATGTTGGCTGAAAATTATGTTTTGTTTCAGATGGTTAACTGATCCAAGTGTTGATAAAGGCAAGTACATGTAAGTCGTGAAAAATTGTAAACATAATTTCTTTTACAGGTAGCTTCGCAAATGTAAGCAGACAATGGGTGTTGCAAGAAAGTTTAACGCATTTTGTGTCCATAACATATGGAATCGTATCCTCTGAGAATGTGATTCAGCATTTCACTGTAGAAAGCAACGTGAGATGTGCGTTACTCTGTCTCCTTTATGAATACTGCCAATACTTTCACGTCAGAAGTACGACTACCGGATTTATCGAATGTACTGCTTACAGAGGAGACACGAATGGGTTTGCAAACAGCTCAATTTCTGACACAGGATTGAAGTATTATGCCAAGGTATTTTATGCTTTTGTTTTGATCATTTGAACCGGAATAAAAACATTTTAGATATGGTTATAATACATAACTACATGTACACGCTGGATACCCAGACGTATAATACGAAGCATTTGCGAATAGTTAGCAGTTTAATTTCTATCTAATTCTTAATTTCTATTTTTCGGACGTCTATTTAATTTTGATAAGTGTGGTAAGTGTGATATTTCCTTCTTCCTTTGACTATTATAGGTATTTGAAGACTGCAGTGAAAGCTCAGGTTTTCCGAAAGGTAAGTGTATTTATGCACGGTCTACACGAATACAATATAAATATGGCATGAAGTAGAGACAAAATATTAGTTGTCTAAAAGTGCTGTTACTGACATATATGTCACAGTAAAATATTCGTTCATGGTTATTCTTATGTATTGCAAGATTTTAATAATAATAATAATAATAATAATAATAATAATAATAATAATAATACAAAACCATCAATTTATCCTACATGATAGTGAATATTTGTATACACATATATAATATACATGTGTTTGATTAAAGTGCGTTTTCGAATTCCTGTTCATCCGTTCTTGTTGCGCCTGAAATTCAGCGGCATTTGATTAAAGTTAACCGCAATTACAAAGGTTAGGCGTTACGTATTTATACGTATGTCTTTACCACGTGACTTGTGTGACTGTGGTATCCGGATAGATGAATGAGCTTTAGTGATTACATTGGTAATTTTTTTACCAAACATGTTCTGGATATTACAATACTAAAATGGATGCACATAATATGGAAGTTTGAAAATCAAGGACCTGGCAGGTGTATCATCTGCAATTCAGAGGAGTTACTCGAACAAACATCTAAGATATATTATACAAGTAAATGTAAAGACTTTTGTTTGATATCTTATTTTCAAGGTGTGACAGCAATCAGATGCCCTGATTCCAGCACTGGTAGATTTCGCTTCATGTGGTGTGAAGATGGCTGGACTGTAATCCACAGACGTACTGGACCTGAGCTGTCATTTCACCGCACGTGGGCAGAGTACCGAGATGGATTTGGAGACATTTCTGGTGACCACTGGCTTGGAAATGAGATTGTCCATCTTATGACCTACAATAAGACGTACAAACTGAGATTTGAGTTTGACTCTTATAACAATAACTCCTACTGGGTTGAGTTTGATAATTTCTACCTATTCCCAGAAAATGACAATTACACACTGCACCTGAATACAAATAGCTTTGTTGGAAACGTGTCTGAAGATAGTATTGCTGAGAATAATGGTCGTCCGTTTACTACGCACGACAGAGACAATGACAAAAAGGAGAGAAGGAATTGTGCGAATTTGTACAAAGGCGGATGGTGGTTTGACCGTTGTACGTCAGCCACTTTTACGGGAATGCACCCGGATGACCCAAACTGGCCTTCCGATAAAAATTCCTTTAAATATGCCGGGGTAACAGGCATAAATTGTGATACTGGCTGTTTTTTGAAACAAGGGATCATGAAAATCAAGCCAATGAATAATTGACTACAGGAGTATATACAGACGCTGAGCTTCAAAGAGGGAGAGCTGGTTGAAATTGATATCATTATTGTTATTACTATTAGGACAGGCGAGACGGGTCACACCATGATTTTTTCCTGGTTGTTTTCTCTTTAGTTCTGTCGAATTACACTCTATCGGTCAACAGTGCTAATACACCCTGTTTTGCATGTTACTTTTGTATTGCTTCCGAAGACGAAATTTCCGACGCACTGAGTTAATCTTATCGCAAATATAAAAGAATCTGTCACATTCTCTAGCCTCGTATGACGTCATGTAATGCCGATGTTTTGGTGGATCTCGACTCATTGCTAAGTTAACTGCTTTGTTATTATACGGCAGTTTGATGACTTCTTTGTCTCCATCATTTCTTTTCCACAATATATATAACATGCCACGGTTAATGGTTGGAAAGGAATATTTTCACCATATATTAATGCATAAAAATGAAAAGGGTTTTGATAATTTGTAGACATTAGAGTGACAAGCTACGCACTGGTTTATAAATTTCGAGTAACTAGAAACATTAAGGAAACATTTTATGAACGCTTATTTACAATTTATTAAAAAGGTTTTCGGAAGAAACACTTCGGAAGAAACAACCAATATAGATATTGATGATAGCCTTCGTATACAATAACATAGTTACTTAATCGATCATAAGGCAGGCCACACTATGATTTATTCATAAGCAAAAGGACACTATTTAATGTGAGTGAAATAAAGGTTTCTTTCCGAAAGGAAAAAATATTGACATACCCATTCTTTGTAAGGGCTTTAATTTATGCAACATAAGTAAACGATGTTTGCGAGTATTTTGTAGCCGTCAAGGATTTATGTTGAATAGGACAATTGGAAAACTTCCACCCCGAGGACAGACGGGTATTTGTTTATTGTATATCCTTTTCTGTTGTTGTCAAGTATTTCAGTGCAATATGTGGCGTCATTTCAAATTCTCCATTTTACAAGGTTTATGGGTTGAAAGACTTTAGTTGGAAATGAGTATGGGATTTTCGACAAAGTTCCTTTTCTCTGTAGTTTTACGTAAATATCTCTTTCTATTTGAAAGCGATAATTTCACGTTGTCTTGAAAAGTACCTTTGCAAACAATGTCAACGAGATCAAGATAGCAAAAAGAAACCAAATTCGAATTTGTGAAAAATTGTGGAAAATTTTTTTCTGGGGTTTTAATAAAAACAACATGAAATGAATGTTATTTAGCATTAACACTTGATCTATAATTAAAAGAAACTTTTAACACTGTACACGCCATTTGATTACAAGCAGCCTGGATCGGCGTTGCAGGCAAGTTTTACCTAGTTTGTACGTCTGGAACCGCATTTCCTGAGAATGAGATTTGACAACAGTATACTGTAGACAGCAACGTGAGATGTAGGTTACTCAGTATCCGGTATCAATACTGCGAATACTGTATAATATACGGTATTACCGAAAGGTTCAGTAGAGTAAAAACACTTTGAAACCTTTACTTGCGAATTCGCAAGTTAACCTGTCAAAGAACAAGCAATTTGATTGTGACCTTGAAAATCCTTGTGTATGCATAAACAATTCTGGTGTTAATATACTTGGTATTTAGGTCTTATGGTTGTCATCAACTCGGCTAATATCGATGTGTACGTGTAATTCTTATGTTGCTTTTAGCTGTATTTTGTATCATGTACGCATAACCTACATGTAATATATATGCAAAGTTTCATTATATATATTGTTTCTGAGTCAATTGCCTGTTTGTAGAATGTGTATATGAAAATAAACATTAAAAATGTACTATTCAAAGGCATCGTTGGTATACAGTGTGTGTCTCTGTAGGGGTGTGTGTTTGTGTGTCTGTGTGTGTCAGTTGTATGTCAACGCCTGTGCGTGCCTGAGATTTTCCTCCAGCATGTGAGCGAGAGAGTTGGTGGATGTACGAGAGTTTGCAGAGAAATAGTTAATTTTACTTCATTAAGTAGGATAGCACATAGCCAAAGTGTCCCGTGTTTCCTTATTGTGTTTCCTATCTAAACCTTTTTGTCAATAGAGGCGATTGGATAACGTCATTTATAATTACTTATCGTTGGAGGTAAAGATCCTATAGGGAAGCAATTATGGGGAAATGTAAAGCAACCAATTAAACATATTGAAGATGGATTAGTGTTGTATGTGCATGGGCTTTTTTATGAAAAGTACACACAACTGCAACTTTTCGAGTTATGGAAGCGAGCACTTTCCGTCTGTTAACAAAGAATATTGACTATTAGCCTACTAAGTTTTAGAATTTAAATACAATGTTCATTTAATTTTTTATGCGTAGGTTAGATGTCGAAAATTTGATATCGAATTAGTATAATACATGCAAGCTTCCTCTTTGTTGATGTACGGGCTTCAACTGCATTAGCAGCATTACATTTATCTGCCTTCGTCCTGTAGATCAAAAAAAGCTTGTCACCATCATTTAAGATAAGTAGATTTGATATCAGTCCCGGGTTTGTGAGCTCCGTGTGAGTATTTTGGTGGTGGGAACTGTAGGTAATGGTTTCGATGTTGCTCATCGACAGATTTTGACTTAGAAGACATATTTTTACTACGCAAATGGAACATTGGAAGACATTCCTCTTTTCTGTCGCTTTAGGTAATTATTTTCTTTTTTACTATATGAAAGTAGTTACTTGATGTTGGCTGAAAATTATATTTTGTTTCAGATGGTTAACTGATGCAAGTGTTGATAAAGGCAAGTAAATTGTAAACATCATTTCTTTTACAGGTAGCCTCGCAAATGTAAGCAGACAATGGGTGTTGCAAGAAAGTTTAACGCAATTTGTGTCTATAACAACTGGGATTGTATCCCCTGAGAACCCGATTCAGCAGTTTACTGTAGAAAGCAACGTGAGATGTGCGTTACTCTGTCTCCTTTATGAATACTGCCAATACTTTCACGTTAGAGATACGTCTACCAGATTTATCGAATGTGTTACTTACAGAGGAGAAATGAATGTGTTTGCAAACAGCTCAATTTCTGACACAGGATTGAAGTATTATGCCAAGGTATTTAATGATTTTGTTTTGATCATTTTAAACCGTAATAAAACATTTCAGATATACTTAAAATACATAACTGAATACACGCTGAATATCCAGATGTATATAATACGAAGCCTTTGAGAATAGTCAGGAGTTAATGTTTCTTAACTTCTATTTTTCGGACGCCTATTTAACTTTGATACCATGGTAATTGTGATATTTCCTTTCTCCTCTGACTTTTATAGGTATTTGAAGACTGCAGTGAAAGTTCAGGTAATCCGAAAGGTAAGTGTTAGGCACGGTCTACACGAATAAAATATTAACACAGCATGTGGTTGAGACTATAGATTAGTTTTTCAAAAAAGTTATGCCTGGCATATATGTCACAGTAAAATATCCGTTCATGGTTATTCTTATAAATTGCATTATTTTAATAAAAATAATAATAATGATAATAATAATACAAAGCACCAATACTGCCTACATGATAGTGATATATTTATGCATAATGTACATAAGTTTGAATAATTTACTATTGAGAAATCTTACTATTGATAAATTTTATGATCAAACTGAATCAGGTACCTAAATGCTCAATTTTTAATTGATATGTTTTGATACGTTTTCCAATTCCCGTACATGCGTTCTTGTTGAGTCTGAAATTCAGCGGCATTTAATTTAAGTTCATCGCAATTACAAAGATTAGGCGTTATATATATATATATATATATATATATATATATATATATATATATATATATATTCATCCGTGTGGATGAATGAGCGTTTGTGATTACAACTTCTTACCTGTGCTGGATATGTCAGCCCTAAAAAGGACTGCACATTATATGGAGGTTTGAAAAATCAAGGGTTTGGAAGGTGTATCATCTAAAAATCAAAGGAGTTACTCGAACAAATATCTAGGAAATTTTATACAAGTATATGTACATACTTTTGTTTGATGCCTTATTTCAAGGTGTGACAGCGATCAGAGACCCTGATTCCAACACCGGTAGAGTTCGCTTTATGTGGTGTGAAGATGGCTGGACTGTAATTTACAGACGTACTGGACCTGAGCTGTCATTTCACCGTACTTGGGCAGAGTACCGAGATGGATTTGGAGACATTTCCGGTGACCACTGGCTTGGAAATGAGATTGTC
Source organism: Lingula anatina (assembly GCF_001039355.2). The sequence continues at coordinate 827,863 of NW_019775658.1, read as the reverse complement.
CACCTTATGACCTACAATAAGACCTACAAACTGAGACTTGAGCTTGAATCCTATAACAACAACTCGTACTGGGTTGAGCACGATGGCTTTTATTTGTCGCCAGAGGGCAACAACTATACATTACATTTTAATCCCACTAGCTTTGCTGGAAACGTATTTAAAGATAGTATGGCACCCCATAATGGCCAGCCATTTACCACATACGACAGAGATAATGACCATAGTGGGAACAACTGTGCACTTGTTTTCCAGGGCGGGTGGTGGTTTCAGTCCTGTGGCCTCTCCGTTCTTACTGCAAATCATCCAGAAAATCCAACATGCTCCCTCTACCCAGGTCAATGCTTTAAGTATGTTGGGATTACTGGCACTAACTGCGACACTGGATGTTTGCTGAAACAAGGAGAAATGAAAATCATGCGCTTTTAATTACACATACCGAGTGTTGGAAAGAGATAAAGATTATTAGTTAAAATAATATTATTAAACATACCGAAAACTGTAGGAAGATAGAGATTATTAATTAAAATATTATATTTATTCATACCGAGACCGGTGAGAGATAGAAATATGGTTAATTTCATTGTCAAGCGATATTAGTAACGCTTGAGGTGGACAATCGAGTTCTGTTTCCAATGTCAGCTCTACATTTAGGCCAGCGTCTGAAGCCAAGCGTTCGCCACTGGCGTGAACCACTGGCTTTGTGCTATCTGTCGTAGATTACATGTTATACGGGAATTCTTCTTCATTGGCCCATTTCGTAGACAAGATTTGACTGTGTAATCGTTATGATTATACATGGAGCGTCTTCCTCTTTTTTTTTCAACTGTGGTAAACTGCCGTTAAAAGAGGTAATAGGACAGCGAGCAAAGTACGTTATCTCATCCGCTGAGACAATGTTAAATCTTCAACGTTGACAAGATGTTGACTTTAAGTTGGATATGAAGGGCGGATTAACGTCAGAAAGCAATGGGTTTGGTTCGTGATTGATATTCTGTATTTCGACATATTTCGGTTCTTGCTCAAATGCAAACAGACTTTGTCGAATGCTGCTTGAATGCCGTTAAAATACACTTAGAATTCTTTTCGATATTTATCCACTTGGCATGAGCACCTGGAAAGTTTTGACATGTATGAGCGAAATATTCAGTTACGCACACATACTTTTTAGAATGCATTTCGAATATCCATTATGTATACAGACTTTTCATTCCAACAGCTCTCTACCACATTCTCCATTAGTGGATCTATAGTAGATCGATCTACTACAATTGGAATTTGGTTGCACTATACAATACAGGTAGAAGCCATTAGCAGAAAGCACTTTTAAAAGTGTTCAATTTCACAATCTCTGTCTATACGTAGATGATACTGAACAGTGGCTTCCGCCCTGTTAGGGTTTAGAAACAAAGTTCAATCTATTTTGCATGCATATTGAATGGGGATTATACAAAGAATTAACTACAATGACGCACGGGTATCAGGGCATTACAGTTGGTCAACTAGAATTCGACACATCGTCCTGTAGGTGAAAGAAAGTCAATTATCGTCGTTTATGAATAGTAGTTTTTGTATGAGTCCCATGTTTGTGAGCTTAATGTGTACGTGTCTGGTTGATGCGAAATTGATTTGGTAGTTTTAGCTTGTAAGCATTTCGATGCTACACGATCTGCCGTTACATTTACCACTTTGCTCGGTTTGCGACATATTTCTACTGCGCTGATGGAACATTGGAACATGTTTCTTTTTACTGCCGTTTTAGGTAATTTTTTAAAATTATTTTTCAGTATTTTAAAGTGATAATTTGATATCGTCATTTTAATAAGATGTTATTCTCGTAGAATAGAGCTGCCCGAGAAGAAAATGTAACACCAATATCTAGTTATGATAAGTTGGATTGCAACCTTGCAAACACTTCTGTCGCTCTGATTAAATAAACTCTGTATCGTGAAACTCACTGATAGACTTGTTTATACCAAATCCTACTAAATACAACAGATTTGTGAGATTCGAATTTCAAATTCAATAAGTGGTACACGTCGGTGTGCCAAGTTGTAAACTGGTATTAACACTTAAGATATAATGTAAAAATGTTCTCCGTTTTAAAAGGTAACCTCATAAATGTAAGCAGGACATCAACGTTGGAAAAAAGCCTCACACAGTTTATGCCTACATCGTCTGCGATCGTATCACCTGAGAATCAGATTCAACAGTTTACTGTAGAAAGCAACCGAAAGTGTGCATTGCTCTGCCTGCAGTATGAATACTGTCAATACTTTCACGTCAGAGATACTACTACCAGATTTATCGAATGCACTATCTACAGAGGAGGCACGAATACATTTGCAAACAGCTCAATTTCTGACAAAGGAACGAAGTATTTTACCAAGGTATTACATGCTGTTTCCATCACCAATTTATCTTTTTTTCAAATAGAGGCAAACAATATTTTACTGACACTTTAAGGTATCCACATCTACTGCAATTTTCGTGTCGTGGATGTAAAGATTTAAACAGAACGTTTATATTTTAAATATTACTTACGTGCCCAATGAGCACACCTTATAAGTCTTTGCATCGAACGTTTTGAAATATTGATTTATTTAAAAGCATCGTATCAAGTATCATGCTTAGTTCAACAATATTTTCACCTTTAATTTACAGGTGTTTAAAGACTGTAGTGGCAACTTAGGTTATCCAAAAGGTAAGCAAGGGGGCAAACGGCATATATGTAAATAAAAACAATATGGCATGAATCAAATGTACTATTTAAGCGGTCTAAAACACATGATGTTGTTGTCATAGTGACAGCTACCAGAAAGCAGTTGAGTAATCGACGTCAGGTCTGTGCACAGATTCTCGCTGGGCAGTACATGAAAGTCCAAATAATTAGCCAGAGATACAAATGTAATTACCCAGCAAAAAAGGTATCTGTGGCCCTGTAGAGTGTGCACGTGCCTAGCACATACTTGTATGTCTGAGTAAACGACCTCTATTTGCTTAAATTGATTTTGTTAGTGTGAAAACAAGATCAAGTATTTGACTGATGTGACCATAACTATACACTACAGTTAAGTTCTTGTATCGAACTATGAATTCTGGTATACACGAGTCAAACTGGTCACTGAATGCCAACCAGCCTATAAACGTACAGGTTTGGAAATAAAAAAAGGCTCAGTAGAGCTTCAATACATGTACATATTTTGTACAATACATGTTTCATAGATGTATTTTATTTTAAGGTCTGACAGCGATCAGAGACCCTGATTCCAACACCGGTAGAGTTCGCTTTATGTGGTGTGAAGATGGCTGGACTGTAATTTACAGACGTACTGGACCTGAGCTGTCATTTCACCGTACTTGGGCAGAGTACCGAGATGGATTTGGAGACATTTCCGGTGACCACTGGCTTGGAAATGAGATTGTCCACCTTATGACCTACAATAAGACATACAAACTCAGATTTGAACTCGATTCCTTTAACAACAACTCCTACTGGGTTGAGTACGATGACTTTTACTTGTCCCCAGAAACTGACAACTATAAATTATATCTAAGTGTCGCTAGCTTTGTTGGGAACGTATCTGGGAACAGTATGGAATACCATTACGGTCTCCCGTTTTCCACACACGATAGAGACAATGACGACAGCATAAACCACAGCTGTGCTAGTCTGTTCCAAGGTGGATGGTGGTTTGGCAGCTGTGCCCACTTTATGTTAACTGCAAGGTACCCAGATGATCCAGCATGCATCACCAATTCAAATAGATGCTTCAAATATGTCGGGATAACAAGCATTAACTGTGATATTGGTTGCTTGCTAAAACAAGGAACAATGAAAATCAAGGCAACGCACCTGTAATGATACATTATCCCAGCTAGAGGGAGAAAGAGAGAGCCAGTCTTTGAAAAATCCAGTACCTTTCGTTTCCTCTTTTGACATTATATTACACTCTGACTGTACCTTATATTGACAGCACACTGTAGACGACGATGGTCAAAGAATTGACTAAGAAAACCACATGTACATACACGATTCAACCCGGGACGATGAAAATGAAGGCATGTTTTTTATTTCATATGTTTGGGCGGGAGAGAGACAAAGGAGAGAGAGAACAGACTGACGTATGTTAGGTCTATGTTAGTTTCTAGTTGGTTGATTTGTATGGGATGCATGTTTTTGATATGAATAAATGTTATAAAATGTTGATATCTTCATTGATATTGTGGCTTTTCTGTACCCTAAATCATGTTAAATATGTTATATGGAATTGAAGAACTATTTAGAACAGCCTTTAACTGTCATACGTTAATATGTAAACAAAAGCATAGGATTGAAGATGGAACAAAATTTTAACCAGTAGTGGATACTCGCTTAAAGGTTCGCATCGGTTTAAAGATGTTCTGTCAAAGGTCCATTTGGCTGCAAGTCACCCTGATGACTCAGTATGTACCACCGAAAAAATCGGCGTTTTAGACATATCTGGGTGGCAGGCACGAAGTGTGATTTACAGGTATATACTCGCGTATCTATTTATAAATTAAAATTTATTATTATTTTGTAATGAAACATGGAACAATGAAAATGAAGGCAATATTCTCTGATCAAACATGCAGGCCTTCCCAACTACCAGACTCGGCACCGAATGATCACGAATTTACCGGTAGATCGGACCACCCGTTTTCCACACTACCCGTTTTCAAGGTGTGCGTCAGTACGCATTTCACAGTATCATACCCCAGAATAAATTTAGAAATGGGATGCACTACTTTCCAACCCGGCTCAGAATCATCGCTATCAGATCGCGTACTAGGCAAGAGCGGAGTCGCGTCTGATACTTCGTGTGATATATAGGTACATACTAGCGTATCTGTATTTGTCATTATTATTCCATTGTAAATACATCCTTTTATGAAACATGAAGCAATGTAAATGAAGGCGATACCTCTGATTACACATGGATGTGCGGGAGAGAAAGAGAAGGGAAGAGAAATCGTTTTGTTGAGCTAATTATCTTCTTTTTATACCTTAGATAATATATAACCTCACACTATTGGTTGTTCTCAGTAGGCCTACACAATTACATTATACTGTGTATCATTTGGATATAATAATTAAACGGGAATTTTCGATAAATGAACAAAGCAATTTTTGCTGTTAAAGTTACTGTAAACACCTCATCTATCAATATTTTTCGTTTTGATGTGAATAAGTGCTTGGGACTAGATGCCCTGATCCAGTTGCGTTTCAACAGTATGTATTGGGAAATTATAAATAAAACAAAGAATGATAAAATCGACAATGAAAAAGCATTGGCTGCAGAATACAATTTATGACGTTTCATAAGTGTAAGTCAAATAAAAAAAAAAAACTATTTTCACATCTCCCTTTGTCCTTGGGATGAAAAATAATGTAACTTGGCAAACACGCTGTCTTTTATCCTGTCGATGCAGGAAACCGAGCCCAGTCACCACAACATTTCTACATGTAGATCTAAGGCTCTAAAATTCTTTTTATTGGGTTTTGACGCGCACAAGACACACATATGAAACTTTTCCATAACAGAAGACTTAATATGCCGTTTTGGAAGACATTGCTTCGTTCGTTCTCTCTACGTAAATATTTAATACATTTAAATTGAAATTGACAAAGCTTGTATGTATAGGGTTTAATTTTTTTACTCAGTTGGCATGATATTTTCATCAAATGGTTGCATATGTTGAAGATTTCAGATTTTAGTTTCTTTCGAATTCATAACTTCGTTTTCTTGTTTTCAGATTTCCTTACGCGTATGATCTGCGAGTCGACGTCGATGGAAAGCTTGGGACGGTTTGTTTCGATTTCTTCCATTGTTGAATCTCCTGACAACGAGCTACAGCATTACACTGTCAGAAGCAACATCAATTGTGCACTTATCTGTCATCGATATGGAAACTGCCAGTACTTTTCCGTCTCGGATTTAACTAAAATGGGCAATGAATGTGTTATCTACAGAGGGAATATGAATTATATCCTAAATGAAACAGTTTCTGATACAGGAAAGCGGTATTATGCCAAGGTATCCACTTTCTGTTGTTGCTCTTACCATTGTCGCACACGTTTGATGTAATCATTCACCCTCCTCAATATAAATTTGGTGTAAGTTCATATATTTCCAACTGAATGGCCAAGTAAACCTAATGTGTTATAAACGTGAAACTTTCAAGTTAAAATCAGTAAAGTATCTACTGTGTACTAATTGTATATTATTCTACCACTCCCCAAAGCTATTTCCGGGCTGCAGTGGCAATTCCTTTAACTCCAAAGGTAAACATATATTTAGTTTTCTTACATATGAAAAAAGTATTAATAGTGACGGAAAACTGAGAAATCATTTGGCGGAAGGAAGATAATTTGGTTTCTGTACGGAGAAGTAGTTCATTATATTCGGATTTGACAATTTCGCTGCTATCAAAAACAAATGATAATCGAAAGAAATATGTTATTTAATTTGAACGGGGTCGTATTTCAAATATCAGGGATTCTAAATGAAAGTAGTTATTCAAAAATCATGGGATTAATTCTATTTTTGAACGGATGCTGAAAACAAAATTTATTGCGATTAATTTCAAGGTGTGACAGCGATCAGAGACCCTGATACCAATACCGGTAGAGTTCGCTTTATGTGGTGTGAAGATGGCTGGACTGTAATTTACAGACGTACTGGACCTGAGCTGTCATTTAACCGTACTTGGGCAGAGTACCGAGATGGATTTGGAGACATCTCTGGTGACCACTGGCTTGGAAATGAGATTGTCCATCTTATGACCTACAATAAGACGTACAAACTTAGACTTGAGTTTGACTCTTATAACAACAACTCCTACTGGGTTGAGTTTGATAATTTCTACTTGTCCAAAGAAAGTGAGAATTACAGACTGCAGCTGAATACAAATAGCTTCGCTGGTAACGTATCTCAAGATAGTATTGGTGACAATAATGGCTGTCCGTTTTCTACGCATGACAGAGACAATGACAAAAAAGGCAATAGGAATTGTGCGAGTTCGTACGGAGGTGGATGGTGGTTTGGCAGTTGTGCGGCAGCCTCTTTTACAGGGATGCACCCGGATGATCCCAAATGGTCCTTCAAGAAATATACCTTTAAATATGTTGGGGTCACAGGCAACAATTGTGATACTGGCTGTTTGCTGAAACAAGGGACTATGAAAATCAAGCCAATACGTACTTGACTACAGGAGTATATACACATGCTGAGCTTCAAAGACCTGGATGACATTATTATTTTGTTTATAATTATTATTTTGCTTCCTCATCTTGTTTGTGACAATGATAATTGATAATGTTTAATGAGTAAAGGCAGAATGGTATCTCCTCATTTTATAGATCATCAACTATTTTGCACTTTATGAAAGACTCATAACTAAAGATGTATCTTACATATTGATTGATACTAGAACATTGTCGCGCACAGTTGCCCGATCAATCTTGCCTGTATAGCAATGGTGGGTGTTTTTAAATAAAAAAAATGACAAATTAGTAAAATAGTAGAGATTCTCCGTAGACGGATGTTCTATTTCTTTCTCAGACACATGATGTTAAATAAGCAAAGGTAAATTTTATAGTCGATCGGGGTTTTCTTCTACTTCTTCTCCTCTTCTTAATACTTCTGGGTAAGGGAATGATACAAGTCCGAAGTATGGGCGATTTCAGAGAATAAAAACAAAGCATATATAAAAGGCTTTCCTGGGGCTGATTGTAAATTTATCCCACTTTAGCCAGTATCCAATGTATATTCCAGTAAAATAAAGAATTGCGAAAAAATCTGATGTCCTAAAATAAACGTCGATTACGCTCATTAGTCAACTTGTCACTTTTGTCTAGCCTTAGCTAATAAAAATGCTGTCAATATGAATAGTTATTAGCACAAAAAACGTACATTGTACGCCATTTTTGTGAAACAACCATAGCCACACTGGAGAATAGAAGTTTCTCCCCCTGAATCAGAGTAATCAAAGTTATAATGCCTGGTCTACTTATAATGTGACTAATGAGTATAAAACCGCTGTACCATGGAATTGTATTGTTGGTCTTTTTGTGAAATTTGATGTTAATAAAATGATATCAGGAGCATATTATGCCACAGTTATTTATATCCCCCAAAGTATTGGTTCAGTAGGGGTGACACTTCTATTGTCCAGTGTGTGTATCTGTCTGTGCAGTTATGACAGTTTAATGTTTGAACAATAAAAAAAGCAAATCATTATTGTTTAAATCATTTTGGTGTGAATAAATATTTGGAACATGACGCCATGAGCTTTGGTCGTGAGCATTTGTTTTATGTAAACTTTGTACTGTAAGTATCCGAGTGACGCCAGCGTCGTCTCAACAACATATCTGAAGAAGGAATGCCATCATGGTCATTCATCATCTGCCTGTTAAACCCCCATTATATTGGACGGCGTGCTTTCTGTGTCCGTTATGCGACCATGAAACTAGCATCGCTTTAGTTGCAAAATGAATGCTCATTGATCGGCCAGTTGCCGGCATGTTAATTTATTTTACTCTCAAACAGGACCGTACCACGGGACGAAGAAAGGACGCCGTCCATTGTAGCTTAACTGTGAAACTTGATACATATTCACTTAATGGTGCGAGTCGGTCCCAAGGTGCATGGGGATAACGTGCAAGAAATATTTTACTGCATGTTAACCCCATGATTCGATGTAAACCAAATCAATATTTTAGATATGTCTGGGCAACAGGCAGGAAGTGTGATATACTCGCGATTTTTGTTTTAAAATGTTTTAAAAACACGAGACCATGGCGGTGATGTATCTGATTGCACATGCTTGGACAGGAGGGAATGAGATGGGAAGAGAACAGGCTGACATGTTAGTTCTGTAAGTTCTGGTGCGTGTCTACACTCATCTTGCAATGCTAGTTGTATACGTATTTCTATACCCTTTTGATAACATAGAACCTATTAGTTGTTCTCAGTGCAATGATACATTAAACATCCTAGGATAAAGCAATTTTAAATGTATGTTTGATAAATTAATAAACTAAACAATTTTATTTGATGAACATAACATGAATGCAACATTTATCAATATTTCTCGTATTCACGTGAAAAAACTGTTTGGAACTTGATGCCTTGATCCAGTGGCGTGTAAATAGGTATGTATTGGAAAACTGCATGCAAAACAAAGAGTTTTAAACTCGACAATGAAAAAACACTGGTTTTTAGATTACAACATTTGATGTCCCATAAGTGTTAGTCAAATATAAAAAAAAAACATTTTCCCATCTACCTTTGTTCTTGTGAAGAATGATAATGCAATAAAACAAAAACGCCGTTCTTTTTCATCCTGTCGATGCAGGAAACCCGTTCTCTTTTCCAATCTCGACAACATTTCTACATCTTTGACTTATAAGATACTTTTTCATTGTGTTTTGACACTCACACAAGACACAAATAGCATGAAACATTTTCATGACAGAAGACTTAATATGCCGTTCTGGAAGACATTGCTTTGTTCCGTCACATTACGTAAATATCGAATAGGGCCTACTTCTTAAATTGTATTTGACAAGTACTTGTATGTGAGGGTTACTTCATTCGCATGTTTTTTTTTTTTTTTTTTTTTTCTTGAATTGGTTTTAGGAATAGATGATTTAAGATTTTAGTTACTTTTGAATTAATACCTCAATTTTTTGTTTTCAGATTTCTTTACCCATGTTGTCTGCGGGTTGACGTCTATGGAAAGGTTGGGACGGTTTGTTTCGATTTCCTCCGCAGCTGTATCTCCTGACAACGAGCTACAGCATCACGCTGCTAGCAGCAACATTAATTGTGCGTTAATCTGCCTTCGATATGGAAACTGCCAATACTTTTACTTCTTTGATTTAACTAGCATGGGCACTGAATGTGTTATCTACAGAGGGAATATGAATTACGGCCTAAATAAAACAGTTTCTGACACAGGAAGGCGATATTATGCCAAGGTATCCACTTTCTGTTGTTTATCACCACTGTCATACAAATTTGATGTAATCTTTTGTCCTCGCTCAAGGTACATCTGGTGTAAGTTCATTTACTTTGAATTGAATGCACAAGTAAATTCAATGTGTTGCCATAAACGTGAAACATTCAAATCAAAATCATAAAATTATATACTGCGAACTAATTGTATATAACTCCACCACTTTCCAAAGGTGTTCCCGGACTGCGGTGGCAATTCCGTAAACCCCAAAGGTAAATATATGTTTAGTTTTCTAAGATATGAAAAAAGTATTACTAGCCAAAAACTTAAGACAGATCCATTTTGAATAATGGAAAGAGTAGGCCTATAATTAGGTTGCTGTACAGATATTAATTCGGATTTGGCGATATGGCTGCTATCTAAAACAAACGATGAATGAAAGAAAGATATTGTCATTTGGACAGGGGTAGTATTTCAAATATCGGCGATTCTATAAAAGAATTTGTTCAAAGATCATGGGAATAATTCAACTATATTTCTATGTATTCTATGAAAAAAATTATGGCTATAATTTTCAAGGTGTGACAGCGATCAGAGACCCCGATTCCAGCACCGGTAGAGTTCACTTTATGTGGTGTGAAGATGGCTGGACTGTAATTTACAGACGTACTGGACCTGAGCTGTCATTTCACCGTACGTGGGCAGAGTACCGAGATGGATTTGGAGACATTTCCGGTGACCACTGGCTTGGAAATGAGATTGTCCACCTTATGACCTACAATAAGACGTACAAACTGAGAACTGAGTTTGAATCCTATAACAACAATTCCTACTGGGTTGAGTTCGATAATTTCTACCTATTCTCAGGAAGTGACAATTACACACTGCAGCTGAATACAAATAGCTTCGTTGGCAACGTATCTCAAGATAGTATTGGTGACCATAACGGCCAGCCGTTTACCACGCACGACAGAGACAATGACAAATGGGGAGGGAACTGCGCAAGTTCGTACCAAGGCGGATGGTGGTTTGGCCGTTGTGGGGGAGCCTCTTTTACGGGAATGCACCCGGATGATCAACCGAGTTGTTCCGTGCAGCCACATTGCTTTAAGTATGCCGGGGTTACGGGCATAAATTGTGATACTGGTTGTTTGTTGAAAAAAGGGATCATGAAAATCAAGCCAATACATTTTTGACTACAGGGGCATATACATGCGCATATGCTGAGAAAGAGAGAGCTCTAGAATCCTGAGAGAGAAGGCGAGAGAGAGCTGGTTGAAATATAAATTGTTAATATTATTTTCTACTGTTTTGTTTCATCATCTGTTTGTGACAATGGTGGATTGATAATGTTTAAAGAGTAAAGATAGAATGGTACTTTCTCATTTTGTAGATTATCAACTACTTTGCACCATATACAGGAACTATCAGTCAAAAAAGAAGCGCAAAAATCTGATGTCCTTAAAATAAGGTTCGTTTATTCTCATTGTTCATCTTGGTGCTGTCAATATGAATAGCTCTTAGCAGGAAGACGAACATTTTCCACTCTTTGTGTGTAACAATTACTTTGCATGCGCAGTTATAACGGTGGTATGTTTGACTACTGAACAAAGAAAATCGGTATTGTTTGTTGAGGTACGAATAAACATTTTGAACTTGCATCCATGAGCTGTGACCGTAATCAAAATTTTTATGTAAACCTTGTAAATATCTGAGGGACGCTAGTGTCGTCTCGACAACATATTTGAAGAAAGAATGCCATCATGACATGGTCATTTGAGTTCTACCTGTAACTGTGAAAATTTAATATACATCCACCAAATGTTGCGGAACGGCACCAAGGTGCATTAGGGTTATGTGCAAGAAACATTTAACTCCATGTTAACCCGATGATTCAGTATGTTCCAAATAAATATTTAAGATATTTCTCGGTAACAGTCCCGAAGTGAGATATACTCGCGATTTTTGTTTTATAAAAATGTTAAAACATATTGGACCATGGGGGCAATGTACCTGATTACACATGTGGACAGGAGAGATTGAGAGGGGAGGAAAAAGCTGACATGTTTGTTCTGTTAGTTCTGTTGCGTGTCTGCACTCGACTTGCAAAGCTAATTATATACGTATTTCTATACCATTTTGATAACATAAAACCTATTAGTTGTTCTCAATACAAAGTTACATTAAACATCCTAGGAAAAAGCAGTTTTGAATGTTTGTTTGATTACTTAATAAACAAAGCAATTTTAGTTGTTGAAGATATTGCAAATGCAACATTTATCAATGTTTCTCGTTTTCATGTGAATAACTGTTTGGAACTTGATTCCCTGATCCAGTGGTGTGTAAATCGGTAAGTAGTGGAAAGCTGCACGCAAAACAAAGAGTGATAAAATCGACAATGAAAAGGCATTGTCTTTCAGGATATAACTTATGAGGTTCCATTAGTGTTAGTCAAATAAAATAACTATTTCCACATCTAACTTTGCTGTTGTGAGGAATGATAATGCGACTAAACAAACACGCCGTTCTTTTTCATCCTGTCGATTCAGGAAACTGGTTCCATTTTCCAGCCTCGACAATATATTTAGATCTATGACTTATAAAATGTTATTCCATTGGGTTTTGACACTTACACAGGACACACATTTTATGAAACATTTTCATGACAAAAGAATTAATATGCTGTTTTGGAGGACATTGCTCCGTTCCGTCACTCTACGTAAATGTTGAATGCATTTTAAATTGAATTTGAAAAAAGCTTGTATTCGAAGGCTTAAAATCTTTACTCCATTCACATTTTTTTCTTTCTTAAATTGGTTTCAAAAATCGAAGATTTAATATTTGAGTTACTTTCGAATCGATTCCTCAATATTTTGTTTTTAGATTTCCTTACCCGTATCATCTGCGAGTCGACGTCTATGGAAAGCTTGGGCCGGTTTGTTTCGGTTTCCTCCATGGCTGAATCTACTGACGACGAGCTACAACATTATACTGTTAGAAGCAACATCAATTGTGCACTAATCTGCCTTCGATATGGAAACTGCCAATACTTTTACCTCTTGGATTTAACAAGCATGGACACTGAATGTGTTATCTACAGAGGGAATGTGAATAATGTACGAAATGAAACAGTTTCTGACACAGGAAGGCGGTATTATGCCAAGGTATCCACTTTTATTTCTGTTGTTCATCACCACTGTCATACAAATATGATGTTATCATTCATCCTTGCTCAAGGTAAATTTGGTGTAAGTTCATTTACTTTGAACTGAATGCACAAGTAAATTTAATGTGTTGCCATAAACGTGAAACATTCAAATCAAATTCAGAAAATTATCTACTTGTACTAATTTTTATTACTCCACCACTTCCCAAAGGTATTCCCGGGCTGCGATGGCAATTCTGTTAGCCCCATAGGTAAAAATATATTTAGTTTTCTTTCATAAAAAAGTATAACTAGTCAAAAACTTCAGATAGATCCATTTTGAGTGACGGAAACCTAAGAAATCCGTTGCTGGAAAGAGGTTAATTTGTTTTCTATACGGGGAAGTAGTTCATTATATCCGGATTAGATGATTTGGATGCTATCGAAAACATATGATTAATGAAAGAAAGATATTAGGTCATTTGGACATTCTAATAACTAAGTGTTATGCAATGATCGTGGGAAATAATTCAGCAATATTTGAATGAATGCTGAACAAATTTATTGCGATTAATTTCAAGGTGTGACAGCGATCAGAGAACCTAATACCAACACCGGTAGAGTTCGCTTTATGTGGTGTGAAGATGGCTGGACTGTAATTTACAGACGTACTGGACCTGAGCTGTCATTTAACCGTACTTGGGCAGAGTACCGAGATGGATTTGGAGACGTTTCCGGTGACCACTGGCTTGGAAATGAGATTGTCCACCTTATGACCTACAATAAGACGTACATGTACAAACTGAGAATTGAGTTTGAATCCTATAACAACAATTCATACTGGGTTGAGTTCGATAATTTCTACCTATTCTCAGGAAGTGACAATTACACACTGCAGCTGAATGCAAATAGCTTCGTTGGCAACGTATCTCAAGATAGTATTGGTGATCATAACGGCCAGCCGTTTACCACGCACGACAGAGACAATGACAATTGGGGAGAGAACTGCGCAAGAACATACCAAGGCGGATGGTGGTTTGACCGTTGTGGATTAGCCTCTTTTACGGGAATGCACCCGGATCACCCAGGATGTTCCTTCCCAGCACATTGCTTTAAATATGCTGGGGTTACAGGGATAAATTGTGATACTGGCTGTTTGTTGAAGCAAGGAATCATGAAGATCAAGCCAATACATTTTTGACTACAGGAGTGCTGGTATATACACATGTTGAGCTCCAGAGAGAGAGAGAGAGAGAGAGAGAGAGAGGGAGGGAGCTGATTGAAGTTTGTGTTATTATTATTATTATTATTATTATTATTTGCTGCATCATCTTGAACTCTGTGGCAATAAAGAAATGATAGCGTTTTATTAATAACCAGTACATTATTGTTGCGTGAGGTTGCCTTTGCCTGGTCAATTTTGGCTGTACTGGTGTGTGTTTTTAGGCCTAACAAAACTGACAAGATGGTTAACTCTGTAAACAGGGATAGACGGAATTTGTTTTTAATTTGTTTTTAAATATATGGTATTAAGGTGTTTTTGGAGGGAATGGGGGGCTCAAATCCACAGTTTACAGAGCATAAAAACAGCATTTAGTTTTTTTCTTGGGGGTTAATTATAAATTTCTCCCATTTGCCAAGTTGATATCCATTGCATATTTCCATTTGAAGAAAAAAGAACTGCGCAGAAAATGTCTTCAAAATTAGGACTGCTCATGGTCCCTAACCAAGTTACCAATTTTGTCTGGCCTTAGTTAATAAAGGAGTTGTCAATATGAATTATTATTCTCTGCTAAAAGACGTTCATTATACACCCTTTGTGTTTAACGGTTACATGTTTCGCCCAGCCATGTCAGTTTTATCTTTGTTCACTTAACAAAGCAATAAAATCTATCAAATTCAAATGTGACATTCATCTGTATTGTTTGTTTTGGTATGAATAAATATTTGGAATCTGTCGCTATGAGCTGTGTTGTATTATAAATCGGTCTATAGTGGAGACTTATGCGCAGAATAAAGCTGTGTCAATACATGTGATGGCCACACTGGATCTTAAAGAACGAACCATTTTGTTCTAAAAGTTAGGCAATAACAAAATCTATATAACTTCGTTGTTGCAATAATAAAAATCGGTATAAATATATTAAACTATGATCTTGGCTTGGCTTTCTGATTTTGTGTACTTCTCTTTCGCCCAAAAAGCGTATGGTTCTTCGATCCCAAGCACAACATAATTAATGACAGCTGAGTTTGCATTTTGTATGTGGATTACTTTTTTTCATCGGAAATAAAGAGCTGACCAATGTTAGACGATGTGAAGAATTTGGGGGCTGACTTTTTGAATTATCTTTGAATAGTCTGGACCGTTTTTATGCCCAATCCGGGAGCCCAGAATACTTGTTGTGATCATCGATCTCATTTAAAGCAAAAAGGTATGAAATAAAAAAGTAAATATACGAAAAGCAAAGGGACAGGCAGAATTCTCCAATGACATTCAAGGAACTTGTATGGAAGGAAAAGGAACTCTGTACGCAGAAGAAACGGAACATCTGTTGAACTCGTTTACAAGGCTGTGACATTTAGCCTGTTGTGTACCCCAGTTGAGCTGCAATACTCACTGCAGCAATATAAAGGAGAACAAAATACGCTGCCCACACTAGTATGGCAGTAAAGGTGAAACGACACACACACACACACACACAGAGAACGGATAATGAAATGTTGACGTATCGTTGCTGAAACAAAAAATCCCTGATATCAGAATTAACGTCGAACTTTGAGGAAAATACATAATCGGATAGTTTGCACATCATATATATATCACGTCATTTGCGCAGCATAGACACACTATCATCATCAATGCACTTTCGATAAAAAATATGATACAAAAAAGGCTGCACAAACACAAGGACCCCATTTTACAGCCTCACCGGAGCCTCGGTTTGAAGTTGTGGCATGATCTAAGCTGTCTGGGTGCCGATTACCTACAAGTATTTATGCTATTATTTAGCCATATTTTCAGACATGATGTTTATTTCTAATCGGTCAATATTATCCTTTAATATACTTCCTGTGCTTGTCGCTATTATATGGGAATCAAACACATCAGGTAAGCACAAAGCTCGTATTTACATTTTTCGTTTAAAGTGGGGGTAGATTGTATACGTTTCAAGTGCAACCCAGAGGAGCGCCTAGTGAAGATTAAGGACACCCCGCAGAAATTTTACATAATGCTATAACCAAATCTGCTGTCATGTTTTTTACAATAATTTGTTAAACATGGTAAATAATCCATAATTCTTTACTTTGTGACAGGTTTTTTAAAAAGAGCCATTCCAAAGCCACTTTTGGTTGTGCACATTTCAATTCGTCACCTGACTCGCTTACTTAGTCACCAAATTATATAAAAATCACCATTGTCGGACGAAGAAATCAAGCTCCCTGGTGTTTATAAATAAATAAATAAATAAATAAATGCAATAAGTAGCCTGATTTTCCATAAATGAGCCAGTGAAGGCAATTTGCCGAGCGGGTAAGATTTCTTATACCTCTGTACTATTCTAGGTGCCTCCAACTACTGCAAGAACGGCCGCACCCGCCCAGAAGGTTCTGTATATAAGTGTATGTGTTTCAAAGGCTGGAGCGGAGAATGGTGTGATCAGAGTAAGTTACATTGTTTTCATTATACTTAGTACAAATACAGATTTTCTTTTTTTTTTATTTGGAAACCGATTTTAATATATCAGGAAACAGACCATAAAATCATAACTACATGTACGTAACGTATATGGATGATATCATGTCCATTTGTATTTTTCACACCAATGCATTGCAAAAAGCATTGTGACCTTCTTTAACCCCCCCCCCACACACACACACATACACACACACACTCTCTCTCTCTCTCTCTCTCTGTGTGTGTGTGTGTGTGTGTGTGTGTGTGTGTGTGTAATCTGTGTAGGTTATTTGTTGATCATAAATAAATTGTCCATTGAAAAAGATACGAAACTACTGCAACCGTATTTTAAACTTATAGCCCGATCCTCTTACTAAATTGGTATTTTAATGGTTATATCTAATTTAATATTTTATTAATAATAAATATATTCAAAATATTAGTACTATAATTGTTCTAAATTAAATAAATATGAGAATGGCCCACGGGTTAAACAAAACAAATCGTTTGCTGTGCAAAAAAAGAACTGTGGGAGTACAACTGTATATGAATGTATTGAAGGGGTTTACGTGCTGTTATAAACACTTCGTATATACATATATTTATAATCCAGACGCCCTCAGTCACTCGCCACTTCTTTTCCACTCGTTGCACATATAAACAGCACTGGAGAAATACCATGTTATCAGACGAAGTTGCCGTTGAGAATTTGGCATTTACTTCTTTACTATTATTACTTCAGCAAAGCATTGCTAGGTTAACTCAGGCCGATCGTTCAAACCGCTCTACTTAACGTACTGTAGAAGAGTTTCTGTTTTCTGCAAAGTTAACGAAATGTTTACACCAGACTTTTGGTGAGTGAATCATTTCCAGATTATCCCGAATATTTAATATATTCGTATTATCAAACTGAAAAGTCAAAAGTCGATTTATAAATATTTTTTGAAGGAACATATATTTTCATTAATTTCCCTTTAAAATTCAACAGCGACCCGAAGGAAAACGCTGTACAACTGCATGATGACCACATTACAAACAGTGGCGGATTTAGAGGGGGGTCATGGGGGTCCTGACCCCCCTTCGGTTTCTGAAAAAAATCACACTAATATTCCCCTTTTGGAATAAGAATTTTGACTAGCTGATTTCTAGTACTAAACCGTATCAGATGGCACCGTTTGCCCTGTAAAATACCAAATTTTTTCGGGTCCCTTAAGCGGGCCCGGCACTTTATGCCAATGGTTGAGGGGGTCGGCTTTGCATCCGCAGACCCCCCTCCCCCTTAAAATAATCGTGGATCCTCCCCTAATAAACATGAGCTTTCTTTTACAGAGCTTTCCAATTGACGTCTGTATTACACGTATTTTCTCTCTATTGCAGAGGTTCCCAATTGATGTCTCCTCTATGTACTCTCTGATTTTAGATTATAGTATAAATCCGGCTAATTTCATTTGCTGAGGTTATCAGACTATAAACTCAATTTTTACTATATCACAGTATTGTGATCTTTTTTACAGAGCTTGCCAACTGGTGTCCTCAGCCACTTGTAGAAAATGGAAACATCAGGTACTGTCGTGGTGAGGACTTCTCTGTAGAAACCACATGTCAGTTTGGGTGTAAAGAGGGATTCGAGTTCTCCCAGGACGGTCCACCCCACGTGGCCGCCACGTGCCAGGCTAACCAGGAATGGACCTATCTACCTCACTGTGACAGTAAGGACAAACATTTGTTCAGAAAATCTTATTATTTTGGCAGAATGTGTTCGTTAGGAGTATTTTCGAATGATTAAAACTTCTATTTTGCTTTAAAGAATTAAATACCGAAGTGTAATATTGCTAAGGGGTACATCTTCTCCTGAAAACAGATTTTGTGATAAGCAATCTGGTTGCCAATAATCTGTCATGTTACTAGCGTTTTTGTTCAGCTCGAGGAACTCAGAACTGTGCCAACGTTTTATTCTACCTGACGTATACAAGCAGACAGCTAGAACATGGTGTTGAATACTACGCAATCACTCAAATAAAATTCTGTGCTCAAATACAGATTAATTATCCTATCTGCAAAGTAAATGCGTATTTTATTTGCCTTGGCTTTTCTCTAAAACCCTTTAATTTCACCTTAAAGGACACTGATGTCATTGCAATGACGGTAGAAACAATTTACACAGAAAGTCAGAGAGAAAAGTATATACATGGACATATATATGCACCGTACAAAGAAATATTGTTCCAATGCAGGGTTAGATATAACGTTTCTTGTCAGACGATATACATGTATACAGAAGGCAAAGCAGCTTGAAGTTGAGGTCACAAAACAGAGGCTTATTAACCTTTTTCCTGTGTGTGACTAAGTCATCCGAGCTGATCGTTATGTTGTTTACGCATCACCACAGGGTCCGTAAAAATTAATGTTCAATATATTACTTTTGAAATTAAACATTCCCATAAAAATGTTAATCAATCTGTTCTTGCAATTAAATTCGGAAATATCACTTTCATTGGATTACATTGGTAAATACCATAGAAAGTGTCAGTTCTCTTTGATAACGACAGAAATATTGCTCGGTGAGCTATTTTTTGGGTAACGCTGTTGGTTATTTTGGTTTCCTT
This sequence comes from Lingula anatina, assembly GCF_001039355.2. Next base: position 808,455 of record NW_019775658.1, on the reverse strand, counting down.
TCCTTTCCATCTGTTTGCCGGCAAAACTTCTGCTTGAAAAAACTCCAAAGCATAGTTATCGAGTAGCAAGCATGTTTTATATGCATTACAGCGGTTTAACGAACCTGAAGTTTAATTGATATAGACAGCTAATGGCGAATCCAGAAAAAGGTTTTCTGAGGATAAAACCAAGACAGAAAAGCATATTATGCGCATATAAAAGTTGCAAGAAGTCCGACGTTATTTGTAAGTTTTGCCAATTCAATGCGACGTTTCCAGACGTTCAGTACAACTTTTTATCAGACATATAAAATAAGTTGACTCAGAAAAAATAGCAAGCATTTACAAAGTGTTGACCTCATGGATTCAAATGTTCTGTCACGGTTTGAAGAGTTGCTAGTGCTCTCGTGCGTGCAGAGTTTTAATAATATGTTGATTGAATTACGCCATGCAGAAGAACTGCTTTTTACACCAGGCGTGAGCCAAACTTAACGTTATAAAACAGAAATGAGAAGTATACTTTACTGGCATGGCAACAAATTTTAAAGAAACGGGGTACGGCAGTTTACGTAACAGATGGGATCAATCTCATTTCCAGTGTCTGTTAATTGAAAACCGGGTCTTGGATACGATTGATAACACAGAACTGAGAAATAGATGGATAGATAATAGTGAACATGATTTATATTCATGATTTCATGCAATTTGTTCAGTGATTTCATGCAATTTGTTCAGCGCATGGCATTTCTTGACAAATACAAATGAAGCGTGTCTTGTTCTCCACTTTTCAGAGCAGGACATCTGGTGTCAGTCTCCAGATATCATGAATGGGAAGACACACTGCAGCGAGGATCACAAGATCTTCAGTACCTGTACATTTACATGTGAGCCGGGCTATCACGCCGTGGGTCCTGCCAAATCCACGTGTACTCAGCACCGCAGATGGGATCCCATGCCGCCTACGTGTAAAAGTGAGTTGGCTGTCGGAGTATGTATATAAAATAACGTATGCATTTGGCAAGCAAAGGTTTATATGTGAGGTCCACCCCCTTGCCTCCCTTTCATTTGCGTGGGAAATGTCTGGTTTAAAAGAACAACAGGCACAGTGATTGAAGTCTTATCAAACGCAATGGCAAATCTAATACGAGAAGCTTCATTTTTTCTTTAAAAATTAAAAATTAATCTTCAAGCTAGAAGCAGCACGGGACTTATACGTAGATGTGTCTGGTACATTTAGTCCGTTTTATGCTAATGATATTATTTCTAAATGTGAATGAAATATGAGCTTGCACAGGCCCGTAGCCAGGGGGGGTTCGGGAGGTTCGAAAGAACCCCCCTTTTTGCTGGAAAAAGGTCCACTCTGGGTAAAATTTGACCTAGATACATGGGGATTATATGGTAAAAGGTCCACTTTTTAAGAAAAAGAACCCCCCCCCCTTTGGAATTGCTAGCTACGGGCCTGTTGCAGATACATATGTATATGCATATTTTTGTATTCCTAACGTACATGTAGGCCTACATGTATTGTTCGAACTGATACTGCATTTTTCTTCAGAAAATACCTGCCTGAAATGCACATACGTGGAGGCCTACGCAAACCAGGCAGTGCTACCAGGGGTTAAGGTGGACAGTGACCAACGCTCACTGACAGATGCCAAATGCAGGGACGGTGTGACGCTCTCGACGGTGGAGTGTCTTGGGTCCTGCTTCACTGCTGACGCCCAGTGGACAATAAAGGATACAGCGGTAAGTTCAACATGAGATGTAAAGCCTATACCCGCCCTCCCTTTCAGAACTTTTTGGTGCATCCTTTTATGCTGATACTATCGGCCCATTGCATGAAAAAAGCGTAAAAAAACATAAGCCAAATCAAAAATGGTAGAATATACAAATTGGTCAAAAAGGTTGTCCCACCCCTTATTCCATGTGCTTTTATTTACAAATGATCACCTCACATGTGTATCATTTATGAGCTTGTGTCATTCGTGCATTATTTTTAATGTTGCATTTCTTTTTTGGTTTCAGGGTGACAAAGATTTTGTAACAGACGTCGTTGAAAGAGGATGCTCTCCTTCCAAATCATCTGCTTCGTATTCCTCTGACGTTACCGGATACGCAAAGGACATTGGGAAATTACAGCATTCTAAATATGGTTCAACCGTCAACGGAAGAGTTTATTTCTGTTTCGGCGACAAATGTAATACAGAGCAAGCTGCAAGCGGCGCTGCAGCAGTACCTAACTCTTTCGGGCATATGTCCATTAGGTTGATGACTGGGGCAATTATAATAGCAGTTTATTCTATGATGCTCTGTTAGCGTTTGGATTCACCATGGGTACTTATTCTATGCACTTCCATGTAGGTTTATCTTAGGCTAATATGTGCTGGGACGGTAATAAGTACATTGGTGTATAAATTCTACAACACGACTTTTCCCAGCTTACAAATCGCACGGAGAATCCCTGATACTGCTAAGTATATCTCAAGTTTTCATTTAACCTGTAACGAGGCGTTATGAAAAAAAACTTTCATTTATATAAGTTGTAAATTTACGCGTAGTGGTGGGCTTCTCCATTTTGCTTGGTTAAAAACGTAGACTAACGCAGGTACGTATTCAACATTTTATGATAACTAAAAGATATTAAAATCAAAAAAGGTCTCACTGGAGTTACTGACACCAGGTCACGCTGTTAACCATTTAGAATTGTACAGAATTACCAGTGTGTAAGGATTATTTCAGTAAATCAACAATCATTTCATTTTTGGTGGCTTTATAATTTGGTTTTTGAGAAGCGAGTTTTTCCTCCTTCCTTTCAACCTTCATTTATTGTTATTCGCAATTTGGTATCGAGCCTTTCTAAAACTAGCTAAATGCATGTACGTGTATGTATAAATAGCTAAGAGATAATTGCATTTTATAGCTCAATTAAGTTTTGTACGCTTCAGTAACCCCGTCCGATGGGGATCATGACTTTGGAATAAAATACAAACTAAATAATCTGAGGAACTGCATTCATTCACGTGTTTCTTAACAAATAATTTTGAATATCGATGAATGAGACGTCAATAATCAAAACTGTGATAGTAAATAATATAGGCCTACTCTTGGTTTCTCCTGGCGCAACTTTCGTGTATTTGTATATTGCTTCGGAGCACATCTGCCGCAATCCATCAGTTAATAAAACGTTGTGTATGATAACGTTCATTCGGAACATGGCTACAGCAACAATAAACACTACTCGGCTAGGGAATGGTAGTTAGCGGGTCGCATAAAAGCAACTTTACCCAAACACCAATAACAAGCTTGTTATGTTTAATGTTGTTTTAATGCGACCTACTAACTACCAGGTAGTTATACACATCTACGTGTAAGTCCCATGCTGATTCTAGCTTGAAACATTAATTCTTTTAAGAATTGAAATTGAATTAAAATGTTTCACGAAAAAATGAAGTTTGTCGTATTGGATTTGCCATTGCGTTTGGTAAGACTTCAATCATTGTGCCTGTTGCACTTTTCAACCAGACATTCCCCACGCAAAGGGAGACATTCATAATTCCTACGTTTTAGGCAAATGCTGAGGAGGGGGGAGAAGGTCTCTGACATGACTTTTTGCCAAATGTTATGACTACTATTTTGTGAAGCAAAAATCTAAATTACGCAATCAGAAATCGAAGGTAAATTGAATTTACTTTCACGCCATAAACAAAACAGAAGCCATCAGAAATCGAAAGTTAATGGATTTTATTATCGCACTCCGTAATGCCATTATGTCTGAACACCCGTGCCCTGGGTCAAAATCGGTTAAACTAATTAAAGGAATGAAAAAATCGTATTGATTAACTATATACACCTCTAATTGGTGATTATGAACGGAACTTCCGTCAATTTATCGGACAGCTATTATGTTTTAAATGCCTTCTGAACGTTTCCACAACGGTTGCACCGGTAATTTTGTTTTACCCTAACACGAAGGGACTTCTAAAAGAAATCAAAGTGATCTTTGAAATTTTTAAGTAACAGCGTAAGGAGTGCAAAATTACTGCATAGTGGCCTAAATATGTTTACAGAAAGATGACCCTCGATCTTTACCAGACTTAATAATAGTAAAAGTCAATTGGAGTCTTAATGATACACCGGTATAATTAGTAACAGTGCATGCACTACATTGCTTGTTAGCAAACACATGTAGAACATAAGAAAAAGTTCAAATCATAAAGAAATTATGGAATTTCCATTATGCACAGTAGATGAGATTATACTAACGAAGCACCGTTTCTAGTCCCACTTGTTGATGGCATCACGAGAAAACAATAAAACGGCAAAGTAAACTACATACTGAGCTACTCGGTACACAAGAAGTCTACGCAAGGATCATATTATGTTGATAAACGATCTGTTAAAATGCATAGGTGAGATAATTTATTAGAATAGAAACAGCTTCACTATCAGTCAATAACAAAGAGATAAGATAACTGTGCATTAAACACACTTTTACCCCTTATATAATAAAAAAACACAAGGACAAAACATGCGTCTTGCTTATTGGCATCACATATTTCATGGACAAGTTTGAAAAAAATTTAACGACGCAAAACATCTAAAATCTTTTCAAAACAAACAAACAAACAAACAAACAAACAAAAAAAAGATATGCACACATTGTATGTTCATATCACATGTAATCAGCATAAATATGATGTTTATATTATTTAATAGATACTCCCTCTTTTTGTAATACTTAATTTTCACCTCCACTAACCATATTCAAGATTGTTCTAAAATGCATCTTACTTATAAACCAATTACCTTTGTTACTTTAACCAATCAAAATTCATCATGATAAATTAATAGTACCTTGTTGGTTAAAGCTAAGAGCTACTTTTTGGAATGCAATTGTATAATTTGCAAAAGGTTACGGAAAACTAAATTTTCAGTATTATATGTTTACTTTTTAATCGGAAAGACTGTTGTATGTGTGATGGTGATTCCAAACAACACTTCATCAAATGTCTATTTTAATGGATTATTGTACGATATAATAAATACAAACATGCATCTTTGGTAAAAATAAGATTTTCAGTCAAAAAGTTAAATGCTTCATAAAACATCAAAAATTCAACGGAACGTAATCAACACACTTGCTTGCAGCTTGAGCCCATTGATTATTCTTACGAGTTTTGCAAATTCACGTCTTGTAACAAGGTTGCTATCCACTCGAGGATTGCCTAATATCGTAAAGGAACTGGGTGCCATTTGCTTAATGATGCACTGGCGTCCGATTGAGTGCAGAAATTAGTACGTGTATCTCCCTATGGTACAAGTTAAGAGGGAATAAACAGTTTAAAATAAGAGCACATCGCAAAAAAAAAGTCCTTGACTTCCACTGCAAAGTGAAAAACGCATCAATAATACTGCTCGTGGTTAACCATCCAACCTACTCTCTCGTGCAATCAAACACGAAACGCTAAAGCTATAAAACCAATCGAAAATGTTAAATCATGTTCGCACTTTGCAATTATGTTTGACAACCTCTTCAAAGCTGTATCCCCATTATCATGATTTGACGTTACTCATCCAAAGTTACTCATCCATAGTAATATTATGTACGACTATGCACTTGAAGTTACAACTTCCAGTAAAATTGCAATCGCATCCACATTAAAATTAACTCAGACCTTTGTCATACTTTGCTTATATTAAAATTGATAAATAATTCATTGACTTCTTTATTTCTTAATTTTATCCGTCATCTCGAAACGTACGAGTGGTTGACGGCCCACCCAAAGAGGCAATAGTTAACCGTACAGAAGACAGTGCTATGCAGACTAGAAATACAATTTGTCTGCAAATTCCATCAAATGACCCGCTATCCAGATACTGCATGACAAACCACAGTGCAACAGAAGTCACACATATTAACGTCCAAAAGTGTGTCGTCCTATGACCATTCAAGGCAAAGGCGCCATTGCATAATTCGGTATTGCAAAAGCATAGGTGGCCATAACCAGGACGAGATTCCCCCATGCATACCAGGGCCGCAGGAAAAGTGATGTCCAGATCGTTATAACAGCTGCGGACTACGTGCGTGAAATCTTGGTCTGAAGCGAAAAGAACAGACGTTTGATAAACAGAAATACTGTAGGACAGAGTAATTATTACAACGGTAATGCAATACATGTATGGTTTAAAATTTAACAGAGGAAATATTTAATATGGGTATGAGGCTAAAAGGCCTGAAACTGTAGCTCAAACATTTTTGGCGTACAAAGTAAAGTAGAAAATCAGACAGTATGAAAAATTATTGAAATTAAATTAACATTTTCACTTCGAATACGTGGTGGCAAAACAACTTCTCAGGATCTCAGGAATATAATACATGTGCATACATTTATATAGGCCTATATGGACTAAAATTCTCCAATTAGATAAATAATTTCATTTCAAACATGGAGCATCGTCACCACCCAGTTCAGTTTACCTGCTTTTGGCTTTATGACCCACTTGACGCAAGCTCCCTTACAGGGCACCTTCCGGACCGTGTTGTGGGAGAGGTTGAAGGGGTCTTCACAGTACTCCTCCCCCTTGGTCATAGTAGAGCACTGGTAACACGGAATTACGTCGACTGGAAATATTTAAAAACCCAGGGTCCATACAGATATATTAAAAAAGTAATGAGGTTAAACAGTGATCTTGCTTGAGATATTAAGATATGAAATTAATATTTAGAATCTAGGATAAACCTGTATTCGTCTACTGAAGTAATGTTGCCTATGAGTCTAAAAAAGGCAATTCCATTTCAAATTTCTCCAAAACTAGGCCCAAAATTTAGTTTGGACTACTACTAGTTTGCCTAACGTCAGAGTACTTGAGTGAATTTTTTAGTTTTAAAGTCAAATGCCACTTTCAGTTTAATCTGTGTTATAAAACGCCCCAGGTGCACTTGTTCATCCAATATTTCCAATATCCAGTATATACATGTAGCAAAGATTACGTCAACGTGAAGCGTCATCTAAAGCAGCAGCTTCTCCAGGGGAAGCAATACACATATGGACTTAAACAGTCTTTTCAGAGTGACAAACGTAACCCATTTACATACATGTATTTGTGCTTTAGTCGGGTAAGAGCTGTGGTTTTCACTTCCACTGCTGCTTAACTTGGGCAACTAAATGGCAATTATTAATTGCAACTTATTAAAACTTTTCACTTATGCTATATATATTGTGACTGAATCACTGGACAACTCTTTGAAAACCCCAATATGAGGGGGTTTAAAAATAACAACATGGACATATGTACACAACTGCAAATTTCTTTGCAGAGCAGGAACATGCCCCTTTCTCATAGAAAATGAAACTGTGCATGCTGGTGTACTTAAATCTAGATGGATAAAATTCGCCTGGTATTAATTATGCAAAAGTAATATCCGATTTTAATCCCCAACAACATCAAATATTACCATTCGGTTTATTAATATTATTTGTAATTTTCCTCTTATCACGAAATCTTTCGTTTAATGTCAACCAAGATTTCTGTCTGCAATATACAATAAGCCCTTTGATCAGTAAGACGTATTTGCTTTTCAGTTTAAAAAGAGCATATGACTTGACGAGGTGGGTTTTTCAAGTAACATCTACAAGTCGGTTCGGCATCATGTTTTTATGAATGTGTCAGAACGTGTTTGTGTTTTTGTAGACTTTCATTAGAAATTGATTTCCTAATTTAAGCTGTTTACACGTTATTATTATTACATTATTACTCGTTCACAATGTAACAACAGTGTTCGTGGCAAGCACCATAAAGAATTCTGGGTTCAACGCGACAATTATACAGACAAAAACGATTGGTGATTCTTCAGACGTGTTATCGGGTTCAGCATAAATATATCTCATGAAACAATAGTACGAAAAAAGTCAAATAAAGATTTTTGCCGCGCTTTAAATCCAGCCGCCATCGTGTATTCTGAGTATAAATTATGTTCTGTGGTTAAAAAAAAACCTGCATCGCAATGTGGATTTTCTGTGATGTACATACTGCTTATTTACCCTGCAGTTTGCTCTAATGACCTTGGCAATGACCTCAACTTACCACATTTGTCGCATTCTTCGTCACTGGCGCAGATAGCCAGGTGTAAGAGAAAAACTGAAATGATAAAAAATGGCATTGAATAATTTCCTTTTGCAGAAATTGAGTCAATCGCTCACTGGTACGTTTAAAACATGTGAAGTAAATAATTGAAAATCCACCTAAACGTTATTATTGTTTTGCTGTATAGAATAGGAAAACGATTTAAATCCATATTTCTATTTTTTCACTCACCAGCGATAAATTTAGTAGTCATTGTTTGTTATTACAGCTTTTTTCATAAATGCGGAGTAAATAATCGATCTGTACCTGTGCTACTTTAGGAGCGTAAGTGCGCATTAACCATCTAAATATCGATACCTTGATTTTGGACATAAAATATATATTCATCACTGGCTGGGACCTCTTTTTTCCCAACCATGCCCTAAGGCCAAATAAAATTAGGGAGAAATAATATCAACGATAATTAACATTTTTGGTGCGGTAGGTCCACCAATAAGAAATTTCAAATGAAACATGCCCTCATTCAAAGTAACTTTCTCCAAAAACAGGAAATATTTGCCAATAGTGTACGTTCAAAACCAGAGTCATATAGAACAACGGTGTCTAAGACACTCTAAAGGAAAATCAATCTTCGGCCAGAAAATCTTGCGCAAATAACGTTAATTCAATCAAACTTGGTCTCGGTGGGCCAACTAGCCGCACTAGGCCCAGGCTGTCATCGCGCAGTCGATACATCGCCTCAGCCCCAGCCGCGCGGTCGTGGCTGGTACCCGGTGATAAAGAAACTGATGGGTTACGTGATTATTGAATTGTTATTTAAGATACAGTTAGTACCGGGGTACATGCATATTGGTTGCTTTTCTATTAAGTTTGTGAGGACCACTGCACTCTCAATTTCAATTGCTAGATTATGTGACGCAGCAGAAGTCCTTGTGAAGAGTTATAACGCACATGTAGGTCTGTTTATTTGTGCCCTGTGTGTCATCAAGGCGGGAAGCGACACAGTATCATAATCGGAAGTGAAATATTTTAAGTTCTACGCATCCTTCTTGTATTCGAGTTTTGAAATAAAACATCAGAGACCATTTTTCATCGATTGGTAGCCCATAATGTCTATAAATTCTTCCGAAGGGACAAAGAGTTGTGTTTTTTACTAACGACTTTCGAAAACTGTGCACATTAAGTGTAGTCAGCGGTCTTCCTATATTTATTATTTTTAGTTTTTTCCAAGAAAATTATTAAAATAAAGTACACTCGCAATTATGGAATTGGTTTGAAACGATACCTAATAGACTATAACTTTTGATTAGTCGGAAAAGACACGTCTGGTATGAATCTTTTAGTCGGCGAGGGAAGTGGTCTAATAAACCCAACGGAAAAGAGTGGTTTGCCTGGGCCCTGTAACTCGAAAGCATCGCATATTGCGAATAGCGATATCACATAGAGACTACGATGTATTACATGGGACGAGCATGGGCGAGTTATGGAATCGAGGCGCGATATTTTTGAGTTACGGGGCCCAGGACAGCGGTCAAAGTATGGGTATGAGCGGGCTTTAGTTAAATTCGGCACGTAATTTGGTCGAATGGCTTATTCGAAAATTTCAAAAGCTTCCGTTGTACTAGTAGAATGGTATAATACTGATTTAATGGTGATGACCTATTGAGCATTTAGTCGAACATTTCCCCTCTGTAAGCTATATACTACATGGTCCTGTCAAAGCAGATTTATTCCAAATTATAGCTTGTGTTAATTGAGTGAGTAAACACGTACATGTAACTGTAAATGCTGTTTCGGGAATTAGGCATTGTGAATGTTTAGCATTCGTATGTAAAGTTGGTTTTGTTGGCAGTTTGTTTATTATTATTATTATTATTATTATTATTGGTGGTGGTGGTGGTATTGTGTTGTTGTTGTTATTTCGAAACATCCAGATCTGACATCCTATCTATCCTTACATATTCCGAATGATTCACTGAACTTTGCGCTATTGTTATTGCTCAGTTGCACTGCATTGTTTTTACCATTTCCTGCTTTATAATAAATAGGGCAAATATGAATAATCTAAAGGCAAGAGTGTCAAGGTACTAACACGGTCAATAACACGGATTATCAACATTATTACTGGCCAGTCAGGCAAAACGTGAATATTACTTGACCACCCAATTTACTTAATAATTCAAAACATCAGACACTGGTCAAATTGATATGTCAATAGGACAGCATCAGATATTATGCCATTTGTTTTCAGTTTTGAGACTGGCAGAAATTTCTAACCATTCAATTTATGGGGCAATCCCTTTGTCAAAATTGTTAATTTCCCCCGAAAGAAATCACTTCTATTATTTTTAAAGAAATTTCTTTTTGAACATGTTTTTCTTCTCCTTAGTCAACGGATGTTTGAAGTGTGTGGTACAACGCATTAGTCATTAATTCGTGATTTTCTACTCTAACGTGTTTTCTTTTTAGCTGTCACCGCCTCAATATACTCCATTTAAGTCATTGGTACAACACAGTCATTTATTCGTGATTGTCTACTATTACCTGTTTCTTTTTTTAATAATTTCTTGCTGTTTCCACTTCAATATACCCCATTTAGGAAAGTTTTGATATTGAAGTTTTTTCAATTTGAAGAAAACGCCCCTATGTATCCTCCCATGAAAGGTTTGTTGATAATTTTCAATACATACATGCATCAATACAAGCTCCGCAGTGCTCAGTGATATGTTATCGTTACATATCACAATACAGCATCAATGGCTTTTATTCCAAATACCAGACCGCGTCGCATCTATCTTTGAGTGTGATTAATGATGCATACAAGGCTGGTGTGAGTGAGATATGTGAAGTCATCGATTCAGTGAGATCACTGACAGCATGGGTATTTCACAAATTAGTAAATGACAGTCAACAATTTCCATGCTGGGTCAAAATATTTGTGAGCGAGAGAGAGAGGGAGAGAGAAGGGAGAGAGAGAGAGGGGGAGATGGACAGAGCAATTAAGCATAAAAAATAGCAAAGCTGACATCAAGTAATTGTTTATACTGTGTCAAATTATAGCTTAACATGAGAGAGAGAGAGAGAGAGAAAGAGAGAGAGCCCTACCGTACAAAGACAGCAAATAGCGCATCTTCCTTATACTGCATACTCCGTGCAACAAATCTACAGAGATTGTCAATTTGAATCGTCAAAGTCACAATTTAAACATTAAAATTCACTAAATCCATGCACACAGGGTAAATCCAACGTTAACCACCTGCTGCTACCCAGTCAACAAATTGCAGGTAGAATCTCTATTAAAATATCTGATCAGATTTCAAAGATTGCCTTCAGCATGAATGCGTCAGCATGAGGGAGTAAAGCGACTCATCCCTTCAATACCTGCCCCTTTGTACTTGCAAAAGTTCACTCTCGTGGTTTTCCTGAATTGAAATCGTTGCCCTTTGTCAGTCTTTCTTCCAGCTGTTGGTCATGCACTGTGGTAGAAAAGGGGTGAAATATGCCCTTTAACTCCCTCGTCCAACCTGTATACCAATATATTTGGGCAGGAGGGAGAGCGAGACCTTCCTATACGCGACTCACCGTTCATTTACAACTGAACAGAAGCAGCCGATTGCACGTAATCTCGAAATCGATGCTCACCGCAAGTGGAACAGAGGGAGAAATATTATTTACGTGTTCACAAACTTCGTTTCGATTCAGATAATAGCTGAGGAGCGTCAAAATATCTCAACGGTAAACTATTTCCACGAATTATTTCCTCCAACCATCGACTGGCACTTGTATGTTTAGAAAATACTTCAAACGGCGTTGCTGCCAGATAGATGTTTGAGCGACCTCAGTCGAGAGCAGGTGCTTGAGCGCCGGCAAAAAATCGACCAAACCCGTGCTCTGCCTCTTCTTTAAGAATCGAACTTTACCCAATAATGCCGGCACCCAGGCGCAGTATATTTATTCAATGATCCAGCTATGCATGGCTGGTACCTCTCATATTGAATACACAAAAGACACGGCATGATTCAGAATGTAGGAGGGCCATGTTATGGGCAAGGATGCAGGCACTTGCAGTCGATCTTAGTAAAGCTATCGGCGTTTTTAACCATCCCCTTCTACGGGACAAGCAGACCGTTGTTTATGATTACACCTAAGGCAACGTAAATAACTTGTTTCATATTGCATGTAACGGCATGCTTTTGGAGACGGATTGCTAACACATAGCGTATGGTTCCGATTTACACCAACAAATGTGGCATTAACAGAAGTGCTTTGACTTTAGATTATTGACGATATAATTAGAATATATGCCCCCTAATCGGATTATGATACAGTAGCCTTACATGTTCAGTGGTTTGTTATTGCTGTTACTCCTATGTAACACTACACTGGAATGTATATTGACCCTTCTTTTGCATGGACAACATACCTTTGCAATTTGGCTGTATGGTTTTTACAGCCGTATTGATAATAATAAAGATAACATAAAAATCAATGTACATCAATAACTCCGACAGTTACATGATATTTATTCTCCGCTTTTATGCCATAAGAGTTTTGTCCTGAACTACTGACATGGGCAAGCATGGGGTGATGGATTCACTGAATACAATATGAATATCAAGAGAAGATGATAATAAAAAATAAACAAAATCTCAAACTGCTCTAGCTCCCCTACACTTATAGGCTTACAACATACATTTATATAAATAATTCTTGACGCTTGCGTTGCCGTTTCAATAGAATTGACTGCCAATCAAAGCCCATCTGCACGCTCTGCGTTCATCGAGTATCGATCGTCTGCAGCCCACGCCGGACAGCTGCTACCACTGAAACCTCGGGGAATGCAGTAAATCGAAGACAGCACCTGATTGGACTATTTATTTATAAGCAAGGCAGTAGTAAAGCCAATAGGAAATCAATATTTCCTGTTCTGTTTACTGAAATGGTGACTGCGTACAAGAGTGACAGTGAGCGGCCTCCTAATGGCTATTAAAATATCCAACTGTGATATACAAAATCTAGTTGCATTGGCCAGCCTTGTGATTGTATCTGGCGTTTGCTTTCTACACCACGTACGTGCCGTTCCAATTTGACAACAATACTTTGATTGCGGCCTTGGTGTCGCTTTGTTCAAAGCGCCACCTAACGGTTCGCGTTTACGTAGGTACAGTACACGTGTTTCCACCTATTTATCTAGGGTGAAACTAAAATTTGCACGGGACATTTAAGAGTATGCCATTGTTATTTTCATGCACAGCACAACACTAGTACCTTCACAAGCTACTAGAATACCATTACTCTGACGCATTATGGACTTCAACAACATTGCCTGCCCAGGCCCGTGGCCAGGGGGGGTCGGGGGGTTCGAAATAACCGTCCCTTTTGCTGGGAAAAGGTCCACTCTGGGTAAAATTTGGTCTAGGTACATGTAGTTTTTATGGGAAAAGGTCCACTTTTTCAGAAAAAGAACCCTCTTTTGAAATTGCAGGCTACGGGCCTGCTGCCGTTTTTAAATGACAGTTGAAATTCATGCCCTCGTATGTTACTTTGCCTCATGTCTTTCCATTCAAAACGTACCAAATTTCTGGATTTGCTTTGACGTTCATAAATACATATTGCACAATTCAAGTTATTAAAAGCACAATTTAATCCCCTAACATTTGCCAGATGAGCAACACTTCCAATTATCATGCGACTTGTGTAAGTCGATTCCTTGAAGAAAGAGGCACATGCAACAAGGAGGTCATAGATCACGTAGCTTCTGGCAAATCTGGCTTATGTATGACGTAACAGAAACATATTTAAAGACACGGTAGAGGTATCAAATCCTAGATCTAATTACTTTGTCGCTGTATAAAACATGGCTATTTCTTTGGTGTAAGTACAGTATGTTTACGTGTTGGCGAATACAAGGAAATAAGGTTTTAAATCAACAAACTATCCCAAAATAGTCTGCCAAATCAAAATCAATGGATGCTTGATGTAATTGTACCATCAATGGAAATACATTTTACCAGCGGGATTCGTCATCAGTGACACGTTCACGTCCTTCCTATCATTATAACATGAAAGTAAATCAATGTGCTGATCACTCGCACAACTTCCAGTTCTTTTAAATTAAACGATGAATTAAACTAGCCGCATCCACCAGTAGGCCTATATGTCACCCCATCCCTCTTTGTAATCCCATACCCTTTCGAAATAATTTTTTATTGCTTTGGGGCCCTTCACTTGTTATTGAATCCCATGAATCTGTTATTTACTCTATGTGATTAACAGCGATGATATTTGATTTCGCCTAATCTGTTTGCAAATATAGCTTATAACCAAGGTCTGATTGCTCCCAATGGAAATGCTTCCATAAAAGCAATCTTCGCTGAGCTTTCACTCTCTAGGACAAAACTGCTCTTTAATCTATATATTATTCTCAAACAGTTGCTTTTATGCGATTTATGATTGCTTTTTCTTTTATGAGGATTAAATGCAAAGCCGCTGAAAATTGCCTTCTAGGAAATTGGTATTCCTCACACGTCAATAATAGTTTGTCAGTTCCTAGGTGAAATACCAAACGTCCCTTACAGCGCTCTTTTCGGAAAAAGGAAATGCAAACAAGAAAATGATAATATAATTTTTCTCGGAACCGATTGTCAGGATATGGAGATATCACACTGGTTGCACAGAGACGGTGATGGTCTGGGGCCTGATCGTATTGATCCTAGCACCTGAAATTAAATGCAGGCTAGCGTGCAGGCACTTAATCTTGGTTGACTGTTCTTTAAAGAAAGCGTTTTCGGGGTTTGTCTCATTGAAACCAAGGCACACAGCTAGGGGTCTTTAAAATAACACAGATGAAAAATATTAAATTACGAGTTTATTAAAATTTTTGAAATAAAAGGAAATTAAACAGAATAAAATTAATGATATAAAATAATAATTCGCTCAGTTATATGTACTTTATTTAACTGAACCCTGCATATTTAACAGTAAAAGTCCCTGACCACGCGCATGTCACTGATACCAACAGACTTCTCCCAAGTACCAGACGAAGTTGGCTTACAATGACAGCATAAAAATTGGGTAAAGCGGAGGATTCAACCTTCCATTTTTTTCTATTGGCTTTCAAGCGAGTTTTTTCTTTTGTACTAGGAAAGGACGGATCGGAGCCGCCATTTTGTTACATGTATGAGCAGGCTGTCGATGGTGCCCTCTATTGATCATATAGGAAACTAACTACTATGAGGAGTCAAATTTTGTCTAGAGATAGTCATCGCTTCCAAAAATACCCGTGTTATGTCATGAGCCCGTCAAGTGAAACTGGTCAGATTGTTAATTTTATGAATATTTTGAAAAATCAGACGAGTCCTGATTTTAACTCGTCACCCAACGATGTACTAGTAGTATAATCTGATCCGTTATAAATGTATAGGCCTAGTAGTTCACTAAAATGCATGTATGAAATGCGTCTTTCAAAAATCACATCTTATTTGTCACAAAAAGTGGACTGGCGCTGTTTTCTGCTCAACACACCGGACAATGTGGCCATTCATAAGTCAAATTCAGCGCAAGATGACGTACAATGTATTTGGTTCATGCCTTGAGCATTAAAACAAATGATACTGAAACACGTCTGTTTTAGCCTGCGGCTTAGTTAGCAAATTGATTCTTTTTTATTCAAAACAAACAGATACGATATCCCAACGACGTTATTCTATCTCTTAGTACAAAGTTCCTTATTACTGCTATGTAATCAACTTTCTTCTGGTATCAAACACAAATCGGAAGCACTTAAATTCGCTTTGACTGAACCAAATGGACTCTAATGTATCTAAATGCAATGATACTAGCTCAGCGCCATCAGCACACGAGCCCTGCAGGCAATGGGCAAACAGAGACTGTCTACTGCAAAACGCAATAAGGTCGACTGTTTATTTAAGCTACTATTACACTGTTAACATTGGCCTTATTTTCTTATTGATCTTTTCCAAGAAGGCAAACAGTTTTAAGCAGGTAGATGGCTTGTCAAGCTTTGACAACCTGCTCGTTCGGTTGGCACCAATATTGTAGCTTATATATCTGTAAATTTATTTATTTATCTTTTTGAAAGTTAGTTAGTTGGTTTGTTTGTTTGTTTGTTTGTTTGTTTACTTGAACGCGTCAGCACTTTATTAATAAATTTATGGGATGTGTCATAAGGTAAAATAATGTCCAACTTTTCAAGAAGTGATAGCGTCCAGGATTACAGCTGCATGAATTAAATGTACTGGCATAGGTATACCAATTGACTTATCGCGATATGTACACTGTAGTTTACTAACATAATTCTTGAATATGCACAAAAATACATCTTTATTTGCATGTATTTAATGGATTTACAGCTTATGACAATAGGTAAATATTTTAAAAAACGGTGTTAACGGGAAACATGATATCCTGGAAAACATGATATCACTGAACTGTTCATACACAAAAAGATAAAATGGCGAAAACTTGAGAATTGTCGCCGAACCTAACACCCAGCCTGGTCTATAAATGTCCATCTTTTAGTAAATATTATTCTTACTGAATTTTGCATACTCATGGAAACAACACATTCTAATTCTTCACTGCGTTTAGTGGGCTTTGAGGCACTTGTTGAAGCAAATGCTTGCTCGTTAATCAAAATTCAAGCACATTTTTACACATGGCATCGCACACGAGACAAACTAAACCCTTTTGTCTGTCAATGGGACGATGGGGTTAGCCTTGTAAAATTTTTTCAGTGAAATACTAGCCATTTGGGTTGCTTTACTTGAGTTTAAAACATAACCAAGCATATTTTGATGTATAAAAATTTGTCTTGCAAGTATACAAATGCAGGTTGCGTTTTTCAACAGCCATTTAAATGTCAGGAAATATCACATAGCTCAGAGATCACCTTGCATATATATTTGTGGTTGGATCAGGCGAAACTTATTATCGGCATTGTAAATATCAATGTCTAACTATGGAGAAGGAGATTTACGTTAAAAAGTTAACTGCTAGAGTACCTTTGGGTCTTGTGTTTGACACTGATTCCTTCTCCACGTGAAAATGTTAGTTCACCACGCCTCCTCAATTACTTTGTCACCTCTCCCATTTGATTTTTTTTTATTATAATGGACCGTTATTGTCAGTATATATATATATATATATATATATATATATATATATATATATATATATATATTCTTTCAGCCTGAGTGGGAATGTTAGTTCACCACGCCTCCTGAATTACTTTATCACTTCTCCCTTTTGATTTTGTTATTATAATGGGCCATTATTGTCAGTATATATACTGTATATATATTTTACTTTGCCTTTCATCCTAAGTGCTTTCCAAACGTTTCGTTTGGGTTATTGGGTGTACAATGTATAATATTCTAATGGCTTGATGGCATCAAACAATATCGAATCATGAATTATACATGTGAATCCAGTGAATTTGTGATGCTGTATGACAGACTAATTCGACAGAACGGAAAAATAACAACAGGAAAGATATCTGTAGATACATCCTGTTAGTCTTGGTTTTTAATTTGACAGGCCGCACTCACTCGTCTACCATTATTTCTCTCCTCCATATCCCGCAAAATCTCGCTTGATTTTAGACTAAGTAGTGAGCCTTTGGGTTCTCTCTGATGATTCCCATTGGCCAGTCAGTTCTGTGCGTGTCTGACCAGGCACTGCACCAGAGTCCTCTGGGAAACAAGCCCCCGTCTAATATCTGTCAGTTCTAGGAATTTGTAATTTAACATTAATCTCAGAAGTGAATAATAGGAGTTGTCAGGTTTATGAGTCAGGCGATGGGAAAATGGGGTTTTAGCCCTAACGGGAGGAGATTAAGTCGGCATTGCTAGAGGTCGTGGCAGAAAGCTGGGAAATTACGGAGATAATTCCACTTTAGAAATAATAATAATTGTGGTCCACCTGCATTGGAAAGTGCCCATTATCATGTTGGTACTGGAATTCATCTCACACATGGATAGTGTACCATGCATTACTCAATAAGTTTGGAGGTGGCAATTGCAGTTACTAAATATACTAAATTTAGTTAAAAGCATCTCATTTTATTGAAATAAAAACGAATGTCCAAATCACAGTATCCAATGTGCTTAATGTCGTGATTCAGTAAGTGTCCAAAATATCTTTGGCCAAAAGTGAAATAACAAATAATCAGACACCCCAACCTTAGAATTCCTTTTTAGGAGAGAGTCGCAGTTTCTGTAGTTTACTGAGCGAGAGGTGGACTTTCCAGTGATAGACATAAGCCTATGACTTTGCACTTTTATCATTCGCGTTAACATTTTCAATATATTTCAGTCGATCTGATAAACGGTTTTTTAGCGGCTGCCAACAGCTATGGAATCCCAAATTCGTGTGAACCAATAGGTAGATTAATCACTGACTCTATTTAATTATTCATGTACAATTCGGATGCCTTTGCTTTCTGTTCGTCCATTTATAGAGGCTTTAACCTTTCTTTCTACGCAGATTCATTAACGTAGGCCTACGGGGGTCGATCTAAAGCGCAGTAAATCTAATGAATCCCATCTCAGTTGTTTTTTAAAGCCCCACCCCTTCCACACACTATTGCTTATATCGTTGTGGAACCCCTCTAGCCCGATTCCATGCCATGTCCGAATAAAACTAGTAAGCAATAGCTCTTGAAAATTACGACACAAAATTACAACCTTAGTGTACATTTTTATACCTAAAAGCACCTATGATAGAATCTATGGAGGCTCTTTACTGCTTTAACAATCACCGTAAATGAGAACGGTATTATACGTCGTGTCTATTGTTGAAATTAAATGGTCAATTTTTTCTGGACGATTTATGCCAAAAACACTCATTTCCCTGCAGTACATTACGGGATCTCAATAAAATCGTTCCATCGAACTATCACTACGGCGGTCACGGCGGCAGATAGCCTAACCATAAACTGTTTTAATACAGTATGATTGATGAGAGGCACTGATGGATTGCTTATCTGTTTGCGCTTTATGAATTTTGCACATCAAATACCCAGCACTGCAATGAAATTAGAGGAGATTGCATTCCAGTTGCTGGCACTATCGTCTACAAACTCTTGGATATTCTATTGTTGGTGTATGTTATTTTTTTATATTAAAACAGAACATAATGTACAACGCGAAATCTTCACAAAAAGGACATCTGCTAGAAACAACATTAGAATTATGAAAAATTAGCCATCATTTTGAAATAGAAAAATAGAGTCCAAATATCGTGATTTGTGCACGAAACGATCTTTGGACTTTAGAACAGCTGTCAATTCCTTCTTATTTGTTTTCAATTCGGATATGTTATCCAAATTGGGAATTATTACATCTGTGCGATTCATTTTGAGTCATGTAATTAAGTCCGCGTCGCAAACGATATATTTGTGATTAGCTGCATGTTTACACGATCCTATTTCAGACCAGTGAAAACTATGAGCAAAGTAGTACTTCGCTAATATCGATTATCTTCAAGATCATTACAGAATTAGAGGGTTACTTTTATCCTAAAAGAAATTTCGCAATGAATGAAATTATCGATGTTCAATCATTTGGTCCAAGGCGACCTTCTAAACATATGGGCAATTATTTTTGCAATATATGATGTTAAATATTTATAATGATGGACATTTCCTAATGATATCTGAATGGCAAAACGTGACATTTGCCGGGAAAATATCAACAACGGCAACCTGGGCTTTACCATTGTGCACGGTACACTGGGAAAGGTAACAATAGCAAAATGTCTTTATTTGCGATTTCCTCAAAATTTTGCAAGAGTCAATCGACTTCTGAGATTTCTTAAAATTCAGGCGATTTATAAAAGAAGTAGTGTACATTTTTAACTTAGTGCTTAATTATCAAATAGGCATAACTTTTACACAGAGCACCAAGAGAGCAAACCATACAAGTCATTTAAGTAGTAGCTGTCTTTTTTATTTAGAAGAAATATTATAAACCTATATTTTTGCATGTCAGGCAAGCTAGAATAAAACGCACAGTAATTGATCTATTGGGAAATCGCGTTCATCTTTCTAGTACAAGACCTCTCGGTACTTTATGTGTAATCCATCACGTCAGATAAAGACCATGCAAAAGTCAAGACTCACAGAACTACTTTTAAGCTAAACCATGTTCCGCGTGCAGTCGAAAAAAAGGGAAAATACACCCGACCCCCAGATGATCGACCCGTGAATGAAATCTGTTTACATGCTACTGCCGGTGCTTTGTTTATTTTAAGTATTAATTTATGTCGCCACCGCCGATCGATGCGACCCAGGTCGACATTCTAGGTTTACTAACAGTTCTTGTGACTCCGTACTTGTTTTATATTGTCCTTGTATGTCTGAGTTCCCGTTGGGGTCACGCCATGCCGTGTTTAATGTGAAATAAATTCGATTGTTTTTTTCTGTATCTACGCTTTAATAGTGTGTAATGCGCATCGAACGATGTGGCAGGTGTTACATTGTACTTTAAAGCTAGGTCGGTAATCTGTAATGCAAACTCAATGTTATGCCTATTTGATAATTAAGCACTAAATGCTGTTATTGATGAAGCTTTACACGCGTGTTATGATCACTATCGTTATTCCCATTATGATTTGTCTTTCTTTTCTAAATCTATTCATATGACAGCATATATCTTATGATGAAAAGGAAAGTGGTTCGCCAATAATTTACATTCTGTTTCAAATTTCTATTCGTATTAGAAAACTTGGACATCGCTTGGGCATCAAGGCCAACAAAAAGTTCACAAATTAAAACCGCGTAACTGTTTAGCTCCGTTAATTGCTGTGAGCCAAGGTGCTCGTGGTTCTTGTTAGCGTTGCACAAAAGTATTGGTAGCAGTGACAAATCGATGGAAATTTCTGTTCGATCATATCATACTTAAGATAAGGTAACACTTATTATTGCATTCCAAAGGACCTTAAATTAAGTCAATATCTGTGTTGTGAGACGATGGATTGGAACATGACGTCCACCCTTCTCTCGACACCAGTTATCACACCTTAGCTTGTTCCTTTTCAGATGGAAACTGAATAATGCGAGTTTACCAAAATTTCAAATCGATCAACATCCACAAAATTTACTGTTTTATGAATTAAGGCAGTGTGTGACTTCGTCGGAACAAGGTTTTTTTAAATAAAAGAAGGCTTAAGCACCATAGTGCCTATTAGGTCTGACTCAAAAGGCGGGGTATATATATATATATATATATATATATATATATATATATATATATATATATATATATATATAGCATTGTCATCCATTACTATATATATATATATATATATATAATAGTATTGTCTGGTGATCGAAGCCAAGTGTCATCCATTACTTTAAGTCATACTAACATGGTCACTTACCTAGTCTGAGGGCAATTCTAAACTGGCAATACATGGTGGTTCAAGCAAGGGTCAAGTTTTCCTTGTAAAGTGCTCGGTTTCCTTTAAAAAGGACCTGGACCAATCCAAGTACCATCCAGTGCAAATCCTGACAATAAATCCTATTTCGGCCGCAAATTTACAGATGGTGCGATTCTTTTCTCCTATCATTAAAAGAAAAGACTGCTTAAATCCGTTTTCTTGCAAAACCGCTTGTATGGAATTTTTTTGACAAATGATTCTCCTTCCTCCGACCCGTTTTCAGTATGTGATACGAAAGGTGTCCTTTTA
Source organism: Lingula anatina (assembly GCF_001039355.2). Next base: position 786,681 of record NW_019775658.1, on the reverse strand, counting down.
AAGTACCGTTACATACACTATGCGAATTGATTCACGTGTTAGACTTTGGTGACTTAAATTCCTTTGATGTCGTTGTCCTAGAAATTTCATCACCTCCAGGGATGTTTCCGTTTCCTAGAATTTTGTCCTATTTAATTACAACCGATGTCCCAGTAGTGCTGACGAATGTCACAGCCCTTAACATTCGGAAATTGGATCATCGTTGCATACGACAGCGCACAGTCATCGCTTGAAAGCAACCAATGTCTTCAGACTCCTACAGGTGGCATTTTACACTAAGCATTTTCTGTACACAATTTCAGGAGAAAGTAGGTTAAAAAAGAGCTCTCCCGTGTGACAAAACCGTGCATTGACTTACACAGTGTATACAAGTACTGATGACAAATATCGTTTGGTAATCTAACTCCAATATACAATGCCACTATATATTTCCCGATGCAGTTCCGCACTTTTCTGAATAGTTGCATTTATCTATAAATGCCTTGACTCCGTGGAGTATGCTCCTTTTCTACCAAAGCGACAGCAAGTGTTTGGCGCACCTATCCACGAAATACGCCGCTCCAATGAACCTGGCAGGATCGATCCACGAGAAGCTCCGATGTCATCGACAGAAGTGTTATACTTCAATGTTGCGGTGAGTAAATTAACTATCACACCTTGTTCCGTTTAAGAGCTGAGACTGTTGAGAAAGTCAATTTGTTTTATACCGATTAACTGCGCATGCTACCTACAGTATAAACCGCAGTCGTTCTGGGTTCTGAGAGTTTCTACAATCAAATCGTCAATAAAACCTACTTCAACCAAGCCGAGCCTAGTGTAGACTAGCTCTGAAAAGGGTGTTTATATTTCCCACGTTAATGAAAACATGTTGCTTTTGAGATCCTGGCCCTGTTTGACTGCCTTGGGGATGTGGAATCAATGAGTGACTTCTTCAATTGCCGACTTCTTCCACGCTCCCCGACATATCTTCACGTATCTGTCCCACATCTATCGACTTAACTCTGAGAAACTAGTCAGGAATTATACAACGGTGCACTTTAAGGAAGCTCCTACATTTCAGCTTCATGCCAGTCTCCCAGTGCCAGTTAGCCTTTCTCTTTCTCTAAGATAATCGATAGAGTAATTGTTGTTTATAATCAATTTACGTTTTCAGGTTAGTTGAACCCGTGTGGCATATTAAAGGACAGCATGCGGAAGTGCAAGCGTTCACGGCGGTCTCTTTGGTCTGATTGTCTACCGCTAGATTGCACTCTGTGTCTGCAAGTGGCCTTTTGTTCAATTGTATCTGTCTCATCACTCTCGCAAGGCATAAAATATTTGTGTATTTACCGAGACTTTTCTTAAATTATCCAATAGTTTGTCGCCATTACGTTTCACAACGGTTGTAAGTACGTTTGCCCAACGAACGTCACTGCGTATCAAATCATTCTTGTGTAGTGAGCCTTTCGATGCACACTAAAATCGGGGTATACGTCTAATAAGTAAGCTCAGCACCTTTGCTATATATTATGGGAACATTTGGGACGAAGAAAGCCTTGATATGTAGATACTCTGTGCACATATACATGTAATTTGAAGTGTACTTTGTTTAAGAGACAAAATGCCAGAATTATCAATCTAGTCAACCAACCTCCGTCTTGGGAGTTCCACCCCTTTGGACATGTTAACAGAAGATTAATCTTGTATCTCTGTCATACAAAAACAAATTCTAATGTACACGGCCGTCAAAAGCAGTGACTGTTGAAAAACACCGATTACTTGAGCGGAAGTCTACCCTAGGGACTACTTGGCGGCCTCTCCACACTAGCTGTATCATGAAATACAGAATGGAAAAATAAGAAAACGAGTACCCTAGCCGTCTGCTGTATTGTCTTTGTAGATTTTTATAAAGCAAAAGTAGATTTTTTACTTTTAGATGGAGTTAACGTTTTTAAGTAGTTTTTTATCACGTGTAGTATCAAATTAAAATTCCCCTTTTAATGCTTATTATTAAATGTCTTTATTAGTTTAGTTATTGCTTAAAAGTCCTTAGCTGTCAATGGAAAACGATTTCTTATACAGTATACATATTTATATATTCACTGCTTGAATAAATTCATATCTCATCTAATTGGAAGATAGTAGGAGACATGACAGATTACAACAAAATTCTAAGATGCAATTTCAAAAAAAAAGTGACGTAGGATTTAGAAAATTATTGAAAAAGTACTAAACTTTGTGTCCATCGGTCGTATCTCCTTTTTAGCTCTTAGATGTAGATTTCAAATGTTTTACCTCTAAAAGGTAAAATATAAAATAATTGTTCTTCAATTCACAAAAATGATGATTTCAGATTATTGTTTTTCATAAATATCTAATTAATAGCATTAATTATTATTATTATTATTATTATTATTATTATTATTATTAATGCGACAAATAAGAAAGCGACATATGATAGACATCTTGTTGGGACACTCTTCCAACGTATAACCCTGTTCTAATTATCCTTCACTCTTGAAACAGAATTTGACATCTATTTATCCCAATAAAAATCCATGGGCTTTTTAGTGAATTAACCAAGCGTGGGAGCATAAAAAGGGTCATCAATAATATTCCATGAAAAATGTATATATACTGGGACGTGTATCTATCGCAACCACTGCTAAGTGCGTTGTAATATCCTTAGTTGGCTCGAAGCACTATCAGGTGTGACAGGAATAGTTGTCCTAGGAATGAAAGTCCAGAGTTCCATATGATGAGTACATGTTAGGGACAGTCGGTATATTGGGGTTAGTATGGGACGAATGTCACCTGTACAAAGTAATGAAGAACGGACTACGGTTCCCAGCGGACAACCATTCCTGCCACATTACGGCTGGAAATTATGCTCATGTCATGAAGTGGTAATGTACTATGAAGTATCTTAACATACGTCTCTAAGGCATATTATTGAGAAACCGCCTCTACAAGTTCCCATTACAATAAGAAGACGGTGCTGTATTATCTATCATTATAAGTTTTTGTATCAAAGAAAATTAGTTTTCAAACCGAAGGCTTCAGAAACTGTGAGTTTAGCCCAATGATCATCGTCAGAATAGGTAAACATCTACTATACCAAGATAAAGTAATTGTTGCCTTTGAATATCACCGGTTTAATGAATACACAAAACCCTGGGGAGTCCTTATTGCCCTAAATTGTCTTTGGATTCTATACGTTTGGAACGTTTGGAACGTAATGCGCACCTTTAAATTAGCTACTGCCTTAACAGATCATGCGCAATATTGGACAAAATAGAATGACGCGCTTGTGTTGCTGAATTAGTCGTTTTTTCCAGCAAAGAGAGAGAGAGAGAGAATTTCGTCCTCTGTTGCTCTGAGTTAACACATAATGCACAATCTGTCATCAGGTTCTGGAGTGGATTTGAGTTTATTATGCCGACAATATTTATCCGTGTATGTAGCCTACAATCGCAAAACTGATCACTGGGTAATAAAAAAAATTCAATTTTCTCTCAACAAAATGTATAAACTGTTACTGTAAATAGATAACGGGAAAAAAAGAATTGACAGATATACCATTCTCATCTGAAAAATATCTGACAGGTTACTATGACCGCTGTCAGAAGTGATGTCATGACAGGTCTCATATAAATGCTGTGTGCACCGAGACTCACTGGTCCTTTCGTCGATCTTTCTCCTGGAGTCGAGGTGGTTGGATCTAAATAACGAAAAGGTAATATTTTAAGCAATCTGGGAAGTAAATATTAACACGAATGTTTATATAAAATGTTTCATTGTCAGTATTTTTCTTACCATAGGGGCGTAGTCCAACAAACACCTGTGAACAATCCGCTCACGCCCAGGTGCCAATTATCCTGGAGGAGCGCCAAAAATAATACACTTGTAAGGAAAAGGACGAGATATTACAAGACATCATCAACCAAAAACGACAAAAATATCCCTTTTTGGTCAGAAGTATTTGGGTATGAGTACCTACCGACAAGACCTTTGACCTCATAGATAGCCAAAGTGCCACTAACGGAACCGCTGACGAGAAGAAGAGGCTTACTGTTCGGACTGTCGCTGTCATGTATGAAACTGAAATGGGATTCCAAACTGTAACGTTGCAATCTCAAGGGTAACGGTAAATTCAACTAATGAATCATCACATACCGTGACACGTGTACCAGTATGTCTTCCCGTTATGTTTATACATGTATTTGCTACATTTGAAATATATTTGGATATTTACTCGAACTATCCATAAGGCTTACATATTGATTGCAAAGACGATTAGCTAACACTGAATATAACGTATAGCTTGAATTAACAAAAAATTTCTTTGGAGTGTATTTCTTAAAGTCAAACTATAAGAGAGAAAACAGTTCACCTGAGAGCCTCCGGATCTATATCGCCGACATTCCTTGCTGTATAAAGTTCTCCCCATGTCGCATTCAGACCACCAGCTCTGTAGATACTTTCATATCTTGGCGTCATACCGGTAGTGCCATCTATCGAGTAGATGATAATAGACGACGTCCGTTCATTGCCAACAAAGAATACCGTCTTTCCTCCTCTTTGGGCTACCGCCAAAGATTCGCACTCTGGTCCCTAATTACAAATAACAGAACACAACTGCAAAGTCTTAACAGAATGTTGTTGTTTTCACAAGTTAAAAAAATAAATAAAAATAAAAAATGGAATATCATAAGTGTTTCATTTCGTTCAAAAGAAATAAAATTTAAAGACGGACAGAAAGACAGGCGGACAATAAAACTGCCCCTCAATAAGGCCTAATAAAACATTCAATGAAGAAGGAGTTGGTGATACTTTTGACTAAATGAGTAAATAAATAAATAAATAACATTATGTAGAAGCATACCTTATTATCTGATCTAGCATCAAAGGACTTTTCTGGAAGATCTTGAAGCTCTCCAGCTTCGCTGTTGAATACCATGCGCTCCAACTCTCGTGCATGCGCAGACTCTACTTCGTCCCCGCTGTCGAACACTAGGGACATGTCGTCTGCCTTGAAAATCGAGAAACTTCTGCCTCCATACGCGTAAATATTGTGATATTTATTGTCCAGTCCTTTGCCGTCAAAACGGCTCACCCTGAGTCGGGCTATGATGAATAAATGTTCAAATTTAATTAATGGATTAAACTATAGATTTGCTCAAATAAACATTTAATTTAGTCAAATAAGACAGAAACGCCTTCAAGCACTATGCAAGGTTTTAGCAAATGAAGTCAAAGATATACCTTTATTGTTTCATGTTGCTAAGCTTGGACCTAAATATGATTATGTCCATGTGTTTAAGTAAGTTAGGCCCCTACTCGTCACATACCTAATCCTGAATCATTTAAAGCGGCATCAGCTACTTGGCTATCTATTGTGCTTGCAAGATCTAGAAGTAAAAAAAAATTAATCTATAATATCCGCAGAAACAGATATATTTCTTCAGGGGCGCCCCAACAATCCGTATAATTATCAGTCTGGACTTTTATTGTTCCGAGCAATGAAAGTATAGTTTTTATTAAAAAAAATAAAACTATAGATTCTTAAGTAACTACCATATATATATATAGGACAGTAATCATATGTAGGCTACATCCAGAAATATCGTTGACGGAAACTGTTTTTGTTTTTATTTTCCGCAGTTATAAGCGCCATTCACTATTGTAACTTACGACCGAGGAAATAGCTTTTGGACCAGTGAATTATCGGTCTAAATCTAAAATTGACGTTCAAAATGTAGTTATGTATTAGTATAGTAAGATAATTGTTACTTAGACACTTTAACAACTAACGAAAGCAATCCTTTGTTGGTGTAGAAAAATCATGATGTGTGTATTTCCAACACCCCAAAATAAATGAAGTACAGAATTGTTACATAAAGTCTGGAAGAAGGGTATTTTCCCTTTTCACTTTGAAGGCAGTTTCATTTGAAGTTGACACAGAGATGGAAGAACACCGTTATATCATACATATAGCTAGGCCTAATGTTTAATGGCTGTTGAAGATGTCACGGTCAGGTTGGAAATATTAAATGTTGGCAGGTGGGAAGACATTGGTTTTATGGGCAGGACTTACTTGGTGCAATAGTGCTCATTATTGTTTCTTCCATGAAATCAAACCCATGGTCAGCCATGTTGTATTCTTTAGCATCGCCCTCATTGGCTGTTGCTATGTAACTGACCCCGCCCATTTCGAAATACTTGATGCTGTCTGGTTGGTACATCCCCAGTATGTTCCATGGCCGTATGCTGATAGCTGGAATGAGTAGCAAAACTTAACCAAGCATGTGCATTTGGCCATGATTGTTAGTTTCACGTATTCACTCTTCGTCAAGGTAGTAAAATAACCATAGTTTTTGCAATATGTAGGCCCTATTTTAAATAGAAATAAACGATAAAAGGATAGCAAATCTTCTCAAACTATCATAAACCATAGGCCCCTAATCTCCGCAAACCTTTCGTCAATCATCATTATTATATTTCAATGTAGAAACTACAGAAAGTATAAAGTAGTGTCACATAAAGAAAAAGACATGAATACAACTTTTTATACCTTACGATTCAATAATTTACCTTAAGTTCGTACAGCACTAAGTCTTACGTAATGTAATATTTTTCATCTTTGCCCGACTTCAGGATACACGTTTGAGAACCTTAACCTTTTATGGTTACTGACCATTAAATTTTACTTGTCCACCGCTACTGTCACAAACAGAGATGGGCTTCTATTTATCGATGTCAACATAAATGTATGATGTTTCTTTTTCCAAATATCAATAACATTATTAACATTATTACAGAAGGCAGGAAGGATTACCATTGTCTTTGTCAGAAGCATCCAGCCCGCTTTCATTCCATCTTTTAAATCCGAGAGGATAAAGTGCCGTGAAATTCATTGTTGCCAAGTCAAGTACTGCCATAGCGTTGTTTTCCTAACACAAAAAAAGCATATTGTTCTAAAAACCACGGATCTGTATGGCAATCAAAACAGTACACTGCGCAACTAACACAATTTAACATGAACAGGCCTAGGTTACAGAAAAGAAGAGGTTTTATTCTGCACAAAATGAATCGACCTCTGGCGGAATGATGATGATGATAATGGTATCTAAGGTTCGAAGAAATGTGGATAAAATAAAACATCTGATTTTCAAAGCGAATCGTCCAAATTTAGTGTGACCGAACTTAAAAACATATTACAGAAGGCCAGCAGTATGTTAGAACTGTATCACCTGTAGCACTACGTAAGCCTTGGTGTTATCTTTGTTAAGCGTGATGTACTCTGGTTCAAGATCCTGGGACAGGGTGGTGGCCACAGACGTCTGGTTTCTGAATATCCATCTCACTCCACGGGACACGTACTGGTCAGCTCTTAAAAACGTGGAATAATGATGATATCATACTGAAAGAAATCTTTGACAATATCTACCAGTGTTTGGCATTTACATAGACCAGCCAATGTACGAGAAGCTCAATAGTACCACTTCAGCATTCCAATGAAGAGAGAAACCCGAAGCCGGTATAAGAGATTTCAACAAATAATTTTGATGCAATAATTCATAGTATCGTTAAAAACGGCATATGACGATGATAAAGACCTCGTCGTAAAAATATAAAACAGTACAAAGTTGATTGAAGGCGCCTATAAAAACAGCATAAAAACCTGACAACACAGATAAAATAGTCTCCGTTACTGCAATAAATACAAGACGTAAGGAATGAAAATATATGTACATGTACTTCAACCAATTTATCACATTTTGTTAGAAAACAATTTTTGAGCACAACTTTAAACAACATGCACCTTTCATTAAACGCTGTGAAGTCCACCGTGTGCCTCGTTGCTCCAGACAACTGCGTGTCGTTAAACGTAATTATGGTGACCGACCCCTCAGGGTCAGCAAACTGACCACTAGCGTCCTTGCCACCTTCTCCTTCGTTAGCAACCAGAATGGCCATGCAATCTGTTGTCCATACCAACATATCCGGGAGAGCCCCGACTAAAATACACGTATATACAAAATATTGGAATTTATGGTTTTCACTGACACTAGAATAAAATGACAGTGATTGTGAATGTAAAAGATACATTGGTACTGATTGAAATACATCAGGGAAGGGAAAGGTGACGTGTTTAATTCGTGTTGTAGCCTTTTTGTATGTGTATTACAGAACCTTAATCATCATAGCGATATCACTTTTACTAAAATGCATACCCTGGAATTCGTCCTTCACCCTGAATGTACCCACTGCCGGGTCAAAAGTCGGAAACACGAGCACTTTCCCACTCTCTGCCGTGACGTCATTCTTTACCGAAATAGCCACGTGACTGCCGCACACCTCTACGTCAGTTGGCACCATGGGGACGGTGACGTTGTAAACTAGCGTAGGGTTGGTCGGAATGGAAATATCAACTACGTAGACGAACCCTACCTCTCCTTGAAATTGTAAATTGTAAATATCTGCAATAATACTGCAATAGTTCATAACTTTCTTGTTTTAAATCATGATGACATCGATTGTGTGTGTGTGTGTGAGAGAGAGAGATAGAGAGAGAGAGAGAGAGAGAGAGAGAGCTCGTATTTTTTTTAATTTAATCGACCAGTGTGATCGATAAAAATCACCAGTTCGTAAAGCAACCTGGCAGGATGGATTTGTCCTCGTTTTTATCAAATCGTATGCTGACCAGCTTGTACAAGTTTGCACGGACGTTTACAACTGGTCTTCGTAACTCTTAAAAGTGCCCTTACTTCCAACAACTGCAGCAACTATGCTAGTGCCAGTGCAACGAATCTGAGGGTCCGTGTAACAGAAAGTCCGCCCTCCATATAGTTATAATGGTTAGACGAAGTCTGACCTAAGCGGGTCAAAATCTAGTGCGAGGGTTACCTCTACAAATGAATGGGAAGCGGTCTCTCTAACATGGGGGACACTCTGTCACATTACACCGGAATCTAAGCTAGTATAGACTCTTAACGATCTTAGACAACTCTTGCACTGATGAATTTTACGGAAAAACAAGATTTTAAATTTCATCGAGGAAACAGAGTCAAAAACGCTGCAGCCCTGTCAATGTGCTTATCGTATAAACAGAAAATCGAGGACACGATCAACTTGTGTTTGCACGCTGTACTACAACATGATTCGATTCAAATTTCCCTTTAGAAAAAAAAAGCAAACAGTCAAAGATGGCTTTTTTTATTTCACAGGGAATGGTTTTGAATACTGGTGCACCTGTGTCAATAATATACCTTTCAGCATAAAAACTGGCGCTTTTATTATATTTCTTAAAAGACGGAATCAAAGCGTACAAACTCCCTGTAACTCACTATTTGAGCACATAAGCAGTTTAAGGATATTGTCAGCCTTAGCCCAAAACTCCCTTATTTACTGCCTTACATACATTCTTTTGGATAATAGATAAGTCTTCATGTATAAATTCCTCAGCACACAGAGCCAACCATGACTAGTGTCAGAACAACATCAACTTCACACTTGCATTTTAAGCGTTAGTTGTCACGCGTAATTAATTACTGCTGTCCCTCGTGACCGCGATACCTGGTCAGCTCATAATAACGTTTTTCCATCTCGAAGTTAGGGTTTATTTTAAAACTACAGGACCTTTATAATTAAGATTTCAAGAAATGAACAATTCAGACAGCAAAGTAAAACACAACACTCACTAACGCACACATCCTCTAACTCTACTTTCTTTATAAAAATATGTTAGGGTGTGTTCACTGAGGAAAAGATAAATCATCTTTATAATTTCATAAATGGATCGTGGGGAATTGTCACAGTGACGCAATGTAAAATGTCACGGCCTCATAACCACATCTTCATCCTCTGCAGTCAAAAGCCTTTCCTTTGAAGATTTTTACGTCGAATGCTCGTATCAAATATCTGACGATTTTCTCTATTTCTTAAGATCCCCCATTCCCCCTAAGTCATTATTTAAAGCTATATTTCACTTACCCACGACATACACCATTTTATGCTTCCCGTCATAGGCACATTGTTCTGCTACGCCTTTGTACATATCGTACTGCGGTGTCCCCGCGTCATACCCATAGGGGAGATACAGCGTCCCTAGGGGATGCAGGGTCACGGGGGTCTGTCCCTGGGTCTGGCAGTTGATGGAGAGAAATGATGAGATAGTGACAAGAAAGTAGGAGGTCCACATCTTCGGCAATGGCGTTGGTCTTTGATGATTAGCACTTGCACGTGTGCCCGCCATGTCTTGGGGGTGGATGATAAGGCAGAAAACAAACAATGAAGGATGTTTGGGTCTTTAAGACGGGACACGAGGCTGAAGTGGTAGGCTATAACTTTTCTCACAAATTGCTTGCGTTTTACATATTTTTTTCTTCAAAGAGAATGTTTCAACATGAATTAAATTTCATTTATTAAATCTATTGTAGATCACTGGAAGCCACCTTTTATTATTGCTTCGTATATGATTTTCTTTAAATTTTAAGACTATGGTTAATTGGGTGCACTTTTCTTCATATATCCCGTTTTGTATTTTTGCCTATATATTCATCATGATTATACAACGTATTAGTGTTCTTTCTCTACTTGATACCGTAACAAATGCCTTTTTTATTATTTTCTTTGCTTTGCGCACTATAATATTTTGTTGTTTTGTAAATCCAATTGAGATACTGTAGTGAGTAATCGGTTTCCGACTCTAACACTGTCACTGAGTAGGCTTAAGATATCATCATGAACATTGGTATGGTGGTTTAAAAAACTGGCACCAACGTTTGTTTTAAAATATCTTTTGCCCCTTTTTTACGATATTCCTTTAGAAAGGCATAGGCCTATACATGTATATCGCCTCTACTGATACAATCAAAAGTAGGGTAGACCGGGGCTAAACGCCCAGTCGGGGTCAAACGCCCACCCGCTTTTTTTCAGGTATTACGTATAAATACGCGTCTCGTGATGTTTTGTCCACTTCCGATTTCCAGCAGACTTATCCTCCATGACGGAGATGACCACAAACTAAAAAATAAGCATTTTATGATAATTTGTTCATTTTTGCCTTGTTTACTGTTATTTAGCCTTTTCCTTAACATCAGTGACACCACCTACCAAATGCACGAATTCAAAAAACTTTGTTGGTGACAGATAGGATGGTATCAGACCTCCATACAAGTTTCGATGAAGTCAGATTGTATAAAACTTTTCCCGCCGAATTTTGAAAAAATATACAAAATCTCACTTTGGGGCAAAACGCCCATGCTGATATGGGGCAAAACGCCTATAGTGGGCGTTTTGCCCCGATCACTGGGCGTTTTGCCCCCTTTCGTTTTTAAATAAAAAATAATTCTAAAAAGATGCGGAAGTGTTCTTTCATGCATGTTTTTTTATTGTATATCATCAGTTATAACACTTATATGGGGAAAAGCCAAAGCAAGTGGCTGTACTAGGAACTTAATTTTGGAAGTATCACAGTGCCCTGTCGTAAAGAGTAGAATTACAGCTCATTCTGAATAAATTTGATGGGTATTTTTATTATCTCAGTATCCCAAAATATTATATGTTGCTTTTAAAGGCTTACCAAGTTGTCTCGTAGAAATATAATTTGATTTTATTTTGCTTTGTACAAAGGCGGGGCATAACGCTACAAAGGCGGGGCATAACGCCTATAGTTTGGGGCAAGACGCCCACGGTGGGCGTTTAGCCCCGTGGTGCGAGGCGTAATGCCCCAGCCATGGGGCAAAAAGGCCGATTTTATAATTTACCTATTTTTTACCTATAAGGTTTTTCTTTTGTTTGTTTCCAAAAGTGTTAGTATCAGTTTGTAGTCTAGTCAGCCCTTCATAGTTAACACCCACTTTGAACGGTCTATACCTTCAGCAGGGAAAATTGTGATGTTTCTTGCTTAAGGGGGACGTTTAGCCCCGGTCTACCCTACGTGTAGGCTACACCTTTCAAGAAAATTCCCTGGCACCAAATTGTAGTAGTAGGCCTACTCATGTTTGTAAATATAAATAGGCGTAAAAATGGTATACACGTGTAGCTGTTCTGGTAAGGAAGATCTGTTTAAAAGCAATATATAGCCTCAAGAAGTTATAAATGATCATTATAACTTCTTGATAGCCTATACTTCAGTTTTTAACAAATAAAACACTGCTGTTAAGTCATCAGCTTATAAGCCAAAGACCACACACCGACATCTTACATATCCTGCCAGTTATCTTTCCTAATCGGAGTAATCCAAACATTAAAACAATAAAACAATTTTTATTATTAACATTTCAATGATTTGGTCGGAAAAATCCGGATGGGATACCTGTAGCCAATTGAAATGATAATTAGTAAAAAAACAATTGATTAGAATGCTAATTAATAGGTCTACATGTAGGCCTAGGTAGCCTAACCAAATATAAGGCCTATGTCTGTAGGCCTATAGAGAAAGGGAAAAAGAAAATGGAGAGAAAAATAGCAAGAGAACATTCTTCTTGTCTATAGCTTGGGTAGGGGGGGCCGTAGCGATAGTCCGAAGGTTCAATAGTCCGAAGGTTCATTGGTCCGAATGTTCACTATAGAACCTTCGGACCAATGAACCCCTGATTAAAAAATCGATAAAAATGTTACCACTTTTCGGACCAATGAACCTTCGGACTATCGAGACGCCCCCGGGTAGGGCCTACTAATTTACAGATTAATTTGCAGTTGGTCTATAGGCTACCAGAAAACCCCCTAGGGCCTAATATAGGGCCTACGGAGTAGGCCTAGGCCTATGCGCCTGTACCAGTAGCAACCCCCCCCCCCCAAAAAAAAAAAATAATAATAATAATAGGCCTAATAATAATAATAAATAAATAAATAAATAAATAAATAAATAAATTAGGAGACCCAAATATGTGTGTAATTTCAAAACCGTAGTCTAAGAGCTACCTGTAGGCTTATCATGTGTAGGGCCTACATTTTGGGGGTCGGGGTCCAGCGATACAGTTTTCATGATACATGACCTATTAAGTTTCATCATCAGTTATAATCAATTCTGTGCATACTTGTGATCCTAGATAGAATAGTCGGCTGACTAGATATATATTTCTTAGACTGTAGTATACACTGTACATCGAATGCATGCATGTGCCTGCGCCGTGGTATCGGCAGATTTTCATCAGGCGATTCACGTTGACCAATCAGGCGAGCTGTAACATTCGGCCTAGGCACTCGCATCAAAGGTAAACAAACCTGCCGCAGTTCTACCTGTTATGTCAGGCAGTGTCGGTAGCCGCCAGGAGAGTTGGTTGCGTGGATTTCTCTGATTTTGGTGACAATTTAGACGCCGATAGAAAAGGCTGACATCTGTGTCAACATGGATCCCAATGGGACAATACTGTCATCTCTGACGATAGCGACAGAATACTTGGAGAGTTTGCCTGAAAACCCTCTGCGAGACCCTCTGAAGAATGGCTGGAACTACATGTTGGACACTTACACTAAGCCTCAAATTGCTCTTTGGGGCTCTCTGATTGTCCATGAAGTAAGTGACGGTGTAGATGAATAAAAGACGAACAAATTAATAAGTAAATTTTAATAAGAATAGGTGTCAAATTAATTACATTTGATTACAAAACAATATCATTTTGTTTTCAAAATCAGATTACATAATATTCAGTGTTCAATGAAGAACGCTGCCAGAATAGGGATTATCCAGAGAGAAGGGTAAAGTACAAGAGTTAAAAAATGCCTCATTGACTTCAATTTTTTTCAAATATTAGGCTTATATATACTGAACCCACTAATATCCCCTGGTTACTGTTAATTAATAATAATATTTTTATTTTTAGGTCCTCTATGTGTTGATATGTCTACCTGCATATTTATTCCAATTCATCCCTTTTATGCAAAGATACAAAATACAACAGGTAATTTTTTTATTTTTATTTTTTCTTTATTTTTTTTATTCTATTTGACTCCAGTCCTTTTTATTTTTCTTATTTTGTACTGGTACTGGGGGTATGCACTCCATATATATTTTGTGGATTTGTCATGAGTATGAATTGCAATTATGATAAAGAAACAGATTTTATATCAGAAAAGATCTCTTACTTGAAGTTGAGACCTTATAGTACCAAGAAACTTGATATTAGTGAAAATAATATTTAGAAATAAATGATAAAAAATACCTTTTAAAAATCCATTTCATTCAATGCAAATGCAGCAGTTATGGATTGATTCAATTTATTTTAAGAAGCTTAAGTTTATAGATCCTAGCTTTGTGACATACCTATTCTTAAATCATGCATATATCTTAATATCTTTAGTTGTTCTTTGTTTTAGGACAGGAAAGAAGAACGGCAGTGGGATTGCTTTAAAATGTTACTCTTCAGTCACTTTGTTATACAGGTGGGTGTACATGATTTCATGCAGGTAAATGTTGATAATGTAATACAGGTAAGTGTTGTTGTTGTTGCCATACAGCCGTGTGTGGATCCTTTCCAACAGGTAGACTGTCACCTGATTTATGATAACTGATCTAGTTTTAATTGTCACCTTTAAAACATTTTAAAAAAATTTTGATGACTCGCTTTTTTCCAATGATATTACATTTTTTCTGTTGCATATGCAGGAATTTCAGAACATGATTTTGATATATTTCACATTATTATTATTATGAAGATAGCATATCTTATTTATCAGATTACATTGACACATTATTGTATGAATTGACATGATTAAATTTGATTGCTTCATTTCAGTTCCCCCTGATGTTGGGAACTTTTGCATACACGGAATACTTCAACATTCCTTACAGTTGGGAAGAGATGCCAGCATGGTAATTTTACCTACCCCCATCTTTTTTCCCCTCTCTCTCTCTCTCTCTCTCTCCAGGCACACACGAAGCAGAAGCTTATTAACGTATGAATTCTAAATTTGGGAGATCATGGTAATTGTATGTATTTGGTAGTTGTCATTTGGATCACAAGAGTGTCATGTGGAGTCGATATTGAAAATGATAAAATTGCCAGACATTCAGTCACTAAGCTTAGTTCATCAATGCTATCCAGTCCAAAGTTCAAGTATGAAGTCGTCTAAAATTCCTGCCATGTTACATGTGCATGTACTAGTTAGTAACTACTGATAAGGTGAAATGTTGGTGATTAAGCAGCTTTAGAATTCGGTACTAATTTCACCTTAGTACTTAGAGTTTCAAATGTGATGTCTGCTTACTTCTTCATTTTCAAATTTCCATAATATGTGCATAAAATAACCATACCCTGAGGATTGGAGATTGCCAAAAACTCACCAGAGCCATTCTGATAATGGAGGGGAATTTTCAGTATGGCTATTTCTTGATCTTTTCAATCAGGGAAGGGGGGGGGTGAATTTTACAGATACTGTATATTTTTTAGTCATAATTTTTTAAAATTAAAACATTCCTATTTAATATATCTTAAATTAAAAGCAGGGTACTCTGGAGTTCTACTCTATGCAGCAAAAGCACCACAAATGCTATATAGAAGTACAGATTTCATGATAATAGAATAATATATATGAAAGTTTGATCATTTTTACCTATTGAAAAGATTGAATCATTACTGTAATCTTTAAAATTCAGGTTGTGAAGAAGCTAGCACATACTAGATTAGAATCTGAGGGTGCCCTTTGATAAATAATTAAACTTAATAGTTATATTATCATTATTGGGTCATTATTAGGTCTGTGTTGTATTTCCAGGTATATATTGATGGCACAAGTCCTGGGCTGTTTTGTGATAGAGGACACTTGGCATTACTGGCTCCACAGGGCACTCCACCACAAGAGTATCTATAAACATATACACAAGATTCACCACCGTTACTCGGTATATATTTACATTAACAAACTAGAAAAGCACTCCGAGAGCGCAGACCTCCGCCAAGGCAGCGATTTTTTATAATTATTGGTTATTGATTGATTATTGATCTGGATCTCCACCAAAAAGTAATCACTTCTAAGTTAACCCATTTCCCCACCTACCCTGAAAATTTCATCAAAATCGGTCCATAACTTTTTGAGTTATGTTGATGACAAACAAACAGACAGGGGTGAAAACATAACCTCCTTGGTGGAGGTAACAATTTATCTATTGTTTATTTTTTTCAATTTATTGACTATTTTGGAAACTTTGAATATTGATGAATTAGAAAGGTAGAGGTTCTTAATTCTCCCATCAGATCTTCTTCGCCAGTGTAATACTTTAGTGTTAAAAATTCCAGAACAAATTCCAAAAAAACTAATATTTGATATGCAACTTTTGCTGTTTATTTGTACTAATTATTCCACCAAAGTATTCTTTACTTAAGAACCTGACACCTGGGCTCACTATTTCATGTAGTGCATATTTAACAAAAACTTCTATTTCAAATGCTGTTCTGTTTTCCCCAGGCTCCTATGGGTATGGTTGCAGAGTATGCCCACCCAGCAGAAACATTAAGTAAGTCTCCCCAGTCTTACCAAACGCACCAAATGAAAAATAAATAGTCATATGAAATAAAATAGAATTAAAGAAAATTGTGAAAAAACGACTAAAAGAGAAATGACATTTAAAAAAAATTAATAACATTGGATCAGTATAGAGTAAAACACACACACACCATTTGAAATGAATTTATCATGGTAAGATGTATTGCATTATATATGTAATGAGGTGGTATACAGCTGAGCTGTGTATTTAATTGGTCCAGGATCTTATTGATGCCATGGTTCCAGTTACTGACAATTCATCATATGGGATGAACACTGAACCCAAATCTGTGCCAGTTCCTTATGAAGTACCCTAAAATAGAATTAATTTGCCAATACTACATGTAAATGAAAAAAAAAGAATGCATTCATAGTGGCAATTGGGTCATTTTTGTTTTTCATTGTTTAAGAACACACACTCTTACACATACCAGTCCCTAATTGTCAAAATGACAGATCAATTACCATGGTGTTTCTATTTCAGTTTTGGGCATGGGATTTTTCATCCCTATTCTTTTGTTCTGCACCCACTTTGTCCTGTTGTGGGTTTGGGTGGCTTTCCGCCTCATGGAGACCATTGATGTCCACACTGGATACGACGTCCCCCATCTCTTTCACCTTATCCCTTTTTATGGAGGTAGGTATATGTACTGAATATCTGAATATTATGTACAAGGGTAGTTGGGGCCACAGTTGAAATTCACTCCAAGCAGACTGACATGTCATATACTGTATATATATGTATATATATATATATCAGTGTTTGCGAAATGTGTGTGTAAATTTGACATCTTATAAATTTATGTATTTATGGGCAGGGGGAGTGTAGGTGGAGAGGGTCAGATTTAAAAACGTTTCTTGGATAATGCACTCCCTTCCTCATCCATCTATGAACAGTTATGTTCTCAATAAGATTTTATTTTTTTTGCAAGATGGAGCAAAGGGTTCAAGCAATTTCTTCAATTCTGCACCGATTTCAAAATGAAATTTCAAAGCCAAATTTGAATAAAAGACTTACAGATAAGGATTAAAGATGTAAAATAAGTAATAACACGCAATGCAGCATCTTGAATCTTTACCTGTGTAACATTACAAGCATTTTTTTAAATCAAAAGCCACAAATAAATATAACCGTGGCAACGATATAACTCTTACATTAAAAATATAGGTTGAAGTACACTATGATAAAAATTGTAACTATTTACTAGGCAATGCACTGACTTCATTTTTCAGGGGCCAAAGCCCATGATTTCCACCACATGAATTTTGTGGGCAATTACTCCTCCACTTTCACATACTGGGACAAAATCTGCGGCACTGATAAGCAGTACAAAGAGTACCTCGCCAAACAGAAGAAGATGGATTAAGTCTAGTCAGCAGGGAGACTTGATCAGGCATTGGAGAATTTTGAAGATGAAATCCTTAATCACGATCTCAAGACTAAACGAGTGCTCTCTCATACTAACCTGTGTAGTTGGAACATTTTAGTGCGATTGTAGGGGGCATTTTTCTATCAAACAAAAGCAGTTTTTGACTTTGATTAGCATTATGTGACCCACATATCCATGAACAAAACATTTAAACTTTATTAGTCATACGGAAAATGTGGTGTAAGTTGAAGATCTTGCAAAAAGACTGTGATGGTATATTATTGGCCGGAACCAATTCAAGAATAATTTTGAAAACATGTCTGAATACAGTAATTTGAATAAAAAATATTAAGTTGAAATGGGGCAAAAAGGGAAAGATTTAAACGGAGGGCTGTGTTTCCCTTCAAATGATGTCCCCAGTGACATTAAGAATGGATGGACATTCGCTAGAGGTACAGTTTGCATGTTTACATCACAACGATCAAATGGCCCAGTGTTGAGTGTATGCTACTTTATGCAGTATTAAATTAAGAAGGCCTTTATACATGCTGTCTTACTTGATATTTCTAAAATATGTACTAGCTGTTATGTTCACAATACAGTCTTATGAATTGACGTATTTCAAAAACTATCAATAGTTCAGCAATCAAGTGTGACAAATACAAAGAGAACAGGTTCTTGTATGATTTCATTACAATTACTGGGAAATCTGAATTAAATACCACTCTTAAACAAGTGTACTTAAAAGTAAATCTATCACTGGCTTTGTATACATAAAACACTATGTTTAATGAATATCAGTATATTTTTATTGATATTGCAAAGTGATAAATAGAAAAAAAGAAAAGGACACAATTAAGCATCAAATCTTCAAGTCTCATAAATATGTAGACAATAGTGCAAAGATGGTATGCGATAATGCAATCCCAAAGACAATTTTCACATTAAATGGGTTGATTCTTCTGAATCGATTAAAAAGTATGGAATGCATATGCAACTGGAAGGTAACAAAATAGTGATTCAACTACATCAAACATTACTAAAAAGAATGTGTAAATATACAGGAAATGTTGAAAATTCACTATTTTGCTTTGAGGTAGTTAGTAAACATATTGAAGAAAATCTACTATAAATATATCATCTGCAGGTGTAAAGTCGCAAGTTAAATATATTTTTTTTAGTTTTATGCTAATAATTGTCTTCAAAAAAAAAGTGAAAAGAATTATCTGTAAACATCTAGAGAAAAATGGATCTATAATAGGGTAGTTTTGACTTATGATCATTTCCATCTTCATCAAGAACTTGACTCAGGCATAACTAATCATAGCAGAAATGACATAAATTTAATGTCTTTATAACTGTTCCTTTCGTTGTCTTTTATTGCCTCACATTCAAGACACTGGTAAGATGTATATATATATCTGCTTTCAATCCACTGTACGACAGCTTTGATGATTTTAGCCTAGTGATTAGAGGTTTGAAGATGCATATATTTCTGGAAAGAACTCGAAGAATCCCTGAAACAATAAACAAAACTTATCAAATTTACATACATTCAACATCAGTTAATATATTGTGTAGGAAAGTGTAAAAAAAAGAAATGCTTTAAAATTTTAATAGTTCAGTTGTTATTTTTTATCTGGAATAAAGCCATCTTGCTCTTTTCATCTTAAAATCACTCAACATTTGAATGTACATGAAAGCAATATATTTTTTTTTTCGGGGAGGGAGGTTAATAGACGGGGTGCAAGATGGCACTATAATTCTTTACCTTGTAAAGTTTAATTGACTGCAGGACAGAGGAGGTACAACACATCTCTCTAATGGAATGCATGCTAAGTTGTGGTCCACCTATATCAACAGTAGGCATGCCCAGCTTAGCAGACATGATGGGGCCGATAGTGCTGCCACATGGTGAGTCATTCCTAACTACAAAATCCTGAAAATAAATGAACACATTATGATTTGATGGAATTTCATGTAACTAGACTGATTGATAACTGCAATCTCATTTAGGTTGGCTATAACTGCCTTATTACTTTCATCCAAAAAACGGTTTACAAAATTCTGATTTTAATTGTGGTCATGTGCACTGCCACTTATGCAACAACAAGAACTTCAAATGTGGTCATTTTAAAGTAACGGCATCAATATGCCCGTAAAATATCTGAAACATGATCACGAACTACCCCTTTAAATGGAAAAAACTAATACACAGGTCTTACAGACTGGGATTGGTAATATCAGAATACCTGAAGAGGGACATGTGACCTGGTGGCGACCTCTCTCAAAATGGCCGCTGTAACAGCAGTGGTTGCATATCTCTGATTGGCATTATGCTTCACTACAATGCCCTGTAACACACAAAATACATAACATGTACATTGAAGAACTCTTCATAAACCCAAGCTTATTATCAACATGGTTTCTTTTGTTCCCTTTCATATTTTATGTCAATTTTTCTTTATATCAAAATTTAGTAGGCAACCATGTTCATCTAATACAGAAAGAACCAAAAAGCACTCATATAAAAAAAAACTTTAATCCTTTGTACCGCTGACTACAGTATTTGCACTCATTAATTTCCTCTGAGAACTCTTATTTAAAAAAATGCACCTTTTTATATTATAAATACATAGTGTACTTCTTTAGCTTGACTGCTTACCTTATGAAGACCAGGTCTGTGCTGGTCTTCATGCTTCTCACTGGAATGACATGAAACATGTGAGCTGTTAATATATGTTTAAAAGGAAAACTAGCTAACATGGAGACTGCAGCATGAAAGAACTTTAGAACTGTTTACAAAGGCTGGTCCACGCTTTCAGACCAGAATGTTAGTCTTAGTATTTTGCCTGAAGATTAATCAGGAAAAGTCTGATTGAAATATACCACCCGTGTTATCACAAGCAAGAAATAACCACTAGTTTACACCTATTACAGTAGATTTCTCCTGAAGTGATAATGACCAGTTTCTCTGATAAAGTTAAGAATAACATTTGGTCTATAATTTTATTGTGAAAATGGCCACCGTATACATGTACCAAGTTGTGTAAGCAAAAACGGAATACACATGTCCATAACATTGGTACAAAATCCAGACTGACCTGTAATTTGGGTGGACAGCGTGTGCCTGGTCAGCACTGACCATGAGAGACCTTGGCATTGCAATCTCAAAGCTCCCTGGGGTTGGGCCACTGATTCTTCTGAGAACCAACTCTTGAAATGTAGATCCTGCTCCCTGGGCACTCTGGGAACCAACCTGGGAGGAGAAAGTAAACTGTGGGTAAACCGTAGCAAAACAAATACTTTTGAAAAAAAAAAATTAAAACTAAGACATATCTTTAAGCATTGCAGGAGGAGTAAGAAGTCATTTAACCCTTTCAGATGGCTTTCAAATTTGACTGTCACTGAGAGAATGGTTGTAAATTACTTATTCAGAAAGAGAAAGAGACTGGTAACCCATTTACATCATCTTTATTTTTTTCCAGCACGCATGTTCATTTTCCCCTCTAGACCATAGTTTGGTATTTATATGCTTATCTTGCAGTAAAAAAGGTACTTTTATGTTGCAATAAAGTGCAAAATAAAATGAAAAACGAAAATAAATAATTCAGCTTAGTGCATACCTCCTCATTATCAAAAAGGCTGATCATTCTTATGTTGGGGTCTTGTTGTAGTGTTTCATTATTGCATGCATCCAGCAGACCCTGGAATAGAATATATTACAGTTATTGAAACAATAGCATCTTCCACTGATGTTTCCTAATTTTAAATTTCATATCGACAAATAACTGTCCAGAGCAAATTTTCATTGAAAGTCTGGAATTGCTTGTTGAAAATGTTGATGTTAAAATGGGACTTTACAAAAATAATCTATAAAATGATAAATGTTTATTGCAGGAATTCATCTATTAATGTTTTGATATATTTGTCTTTTTCTCCATAA
The DNA here is from genome assembly GCF_001039355.2 of Lingula anatina. The sequence goes on along the minus strand of NW_019775658.1, from coordinate 764,895 downwards.
CTGTGTCAGATAGAAATTAATGTATTTCAATCAGAAATTAAAATCATTTAACATCATGGAACTGAAATATCCCATCATGGAATTGAAATATCCTACCTCCATTGCAGTGTAAGCATTCAACAAGTTATCCAATCTGGGTGCAAAGATGAACTCATTCAGCGCTCCTCCAAGACACTAAAATGATATTAAAATAAATTCATTAAAAAAAAACATACCCATTACTTCATGACCATATGATCACAAAATCATTTTACCAAGTCTATCCAAAGCTGACAGCTTACAGTCACACATGGTACACCTTAAAAATGGACCCTACATGTTATTACAAGGCTCTCTTAATTTTTCTTTTTTTTTAATTTCACCACCCAACTTCCCTCCTCCCAAGTGCAAAACGGTCCACTTCTGATAATTCTCTTCACTTACAGCAGGCTGGGTGTCTGCCAGACAGAGCTCAAAGTCCATGATCTGGTCAGCTGTCATCCCGAGTTCACCGCTTAGTATGTGCACCAGGACAGGGTGGTGCTTATCAGCCTGGAAAACAAAGCATTCAATGATCCACAGGGTGTCAAGTGTACAGTTTCTTCGATGATGATCTCAGGTTATTCTTAGACAGACATTACTAGGAAGCATAGCGCTAAGGTGCATGTATTAAAATTCATCAACATATATCATACATTGTGATGTACACAAGTTATAATAAATAGCAAATAATTATGATTATTTCTGAATCACTGTGTGCATTCTTAGAGAAATGAATTTTCCAGCACAGTGATTTTGTGGTTCTCCTTCTTACAACACATGCCAATCTTATGTAAATGTTTTAATTTGTAATTCTTATCCTATTCCAGTTTATGTACAACTTCAGCCTTGTGTTTGCCATGTATTAATAAACTTATTATTATTATACAAACTCCTCCCAATCACCATCCTTACTCACTTCCTGCTTGAAGTCTGAAGTTTCTGCTGTCTTACTGCCATACTCCAGCTCTTCCTGTACACTGGTAGCCAATATAGGCTGCCTACAATGAGAAATCAGTTCATGTATATTATTAGTATGTATATAATTATCATTATCATTAGAGAGCTTGGGATCAAGATATTGCTGGATGGTAAGTGTTGCATACCAGAACAGGTATGAAATTGCAGAACTACAAATTGCTAACTCAGGAAGCTATGTTTAAGGGAGCATTATTCCATAGCTCATGTGTCACTGAGAGATCTTTAAACATACTTAGGTATTTAACTAGCAAGCTTACTACTGGCTCAAAGGACTATATGGCTAAAAACATTTTAGAACAACCTTGTATATAGGTATAAAGAAGATGTTTAAAATTGGTGCATAATTCAAACAATTACAGGTGTGTCTCTTTGTTAGGTGAGAACTTCTCATTCATGTCCCTCATGAGGTGAATGGCAATGTTCGGCACCCTCAAGATGGGTCTCTTCACATGGACAAGGCGATGGCCTAATTTGCTGTCATTCTGAAATACATAACAGGCTGGGGCATAATCCACCAGTCCAACACAAATGACAGAGAATGCTTTTACACAAAAGTTTGGACACAAAAATTCATGTGGAAGTCACTTTGATAAAATATTAGAGGGGGGGAGTGAAAGATTAAGTGTTAATCTGCTTTTATGTGTAATAAAAAAAAGAGAAAAAACATGGAAAAATTGTGGAAGAACAACTTAGGTACTTTGCTATTACATATATAGATATCACCTATAAGCCCACATTCAGAACAGTAGACTAACTAGACCAAGGGTCAAATATAGCTGACCCTCTTGAATACTTCCCCATACGAAATCTATTCAGTATCTAATAGTAGATTACACTGCAAGCTTTTTAGTAGGTTGCCATATTTGACCCATGGACTAGTTAGTCCACTTAGTCCGGTTGCTTAGGGCAAAAAAATGGCCAAATCGTGACACAGCGGATAAAAGCACCAAATTTTGCATGTGGGTACCTTTTGACATACTAAATCAAATTAGAGCCATAGCCCACGGAAAAAATTTACCGTTTGGCCAAAAAATCCAAAATGGCCGCCAATTTGTGAAATTTTGTAGAAATATATACATATCTATGTTGATTTTTATCAAATTAAGTATTTTCTCAATGTTTTCCACATCCTTATTACCCATATTATGCATATGTGTCAGATAACAAACTAGTGTCCTTGGACTTATTGAAAAATCCAAGATGGCCGCCGTATGGCATAGGAATACTAGAACATGTACAAGGGTTTTCAACTAACTAATGCCAACTAGGAAGATGCATTGCCCACTATCTAATTAATTTTGTTTCTTATTACACAAATAATATATTTGTGGGGAGTAACTAACCTTTATTCACAGGCAATTCGAGAAAAATCCAAGATGGCCCCCATATCAAAGGAATACTAGTATACACATAGGGCTTCTTCTGCCATGGAGATATAATATTAATTGATAAATTAGGTTTGTTTCTGAGTATTTTCCACATCTTTTTAATTAACGTAATACATATGTGATGAGAATGTTATGTGTATCCTTTTTGAAAACAAAACAAAACAAAATGGCTGCCATTAGCCGTAGAAGGTGGGGTTCAGTTAATACCTGTGAGAGATAGGCTTACAAATAAAATGAAGCTGAATTCAGTTGTTATTCTTTTTTTTTTAGTATTATTATCCCATGACACATATCTGTTAGGTAATTAATGTCCATATTTTATCATTTTGGGGAAATCCAAGATGGCCTTCTTTTCCTCATAGGAAAACTGGTGCATTAGATTTTATAGGCACTTCTAAGGCAAATGAGGGTAATCATGATATTTTTTCAAAATACTTAAGGGTATACACTTGTTACCCACCAGATAGATATCTAAAAGTCCAAAAAGAATGTGGGAAATACCGAGAAACAAAATTCATTTTATATTGAACCCAATGTTTCTCTGGCAGTAGTTGACTGTACTATTCCTATTGTGAATTGCAGCAATCTTGAATTTTCTCAAATATGCAAGATGCACACTTGCTACACACCAGATTTATAAAGAGTAAGGTTAATAAGGATGTCAACATGTTTAAACATCAAACGGCTTTATTTGAACTGTTCTATTAATTGACACCTATGTGCATTTGAATGATATATTCCTATGACAACTGGCAGCTATCTTGGGTTTTCTCCGAATAATACTCAAGGATA
>NW_019775658.1:717501-760777 GCF_001039355.2 Lingula anatina | reverse complement strand
TTTTTTTTTTTTTTTTTTTTTTTTTTTTTACAAATACACGTGCAAGCATCTCATTATGAGTCTGCTTTCTTTTTCAAGTTGAATGTACAATAACAAGATGACTAAGCAAACATTTGAAAACGCATACAAAAAAGCTCAAATGGATTCATGTTCTGAGTTAAACACTAAAATATTTCAACCATCAATGATCTGAGGGCACCGGTTATTGCGACGCTTTAACTCTAGTATAGTATCTCTGACAAAAAGCCGATCAGGCCGTTGCCAATATTATGGCAATTGAATCACGTTGGAAAAGGGGTGAACAAAAACTTCCTCAAGCAAAAGCATAGTCCAGCCATAAAGTCATATTGTCACGATTGTTTCTTAAATCCTTTACCTTTACGTCAAAATGCATTTTAAGTTGAGATTAAAATGCACTAATTACGAAGAGAAGTTGCACTTACCATTATTGATTGCTAGGGACTCCAAACCAAAATGATGCGACAGGAAGTTTATATAGTACTCTCTGATATTATAAAGATAAAATTAACTAAATGCATTCTACAGCCAATTAACAATACCCAGATTTTATCAGAACTAGTTTGATATATTTTAAAAAGTATCTCTTAATTTTTTTAATATAAAAGTAACACAATGAACAGTTGGCATTTGCTTTGTCTATATCTTAGTTTGGAGATTATATTTCAAGATGTCTGCGCCCAGGCCGGCGGGAAATCGTTCCTGTGGTGCAGAAGTTACTTGGAAATTTGCAATATTTTGGGGGGTCATATGCATAACTTGTTTAAAATCCTCTTTAGTACAATCTCTCGGTAAGTGACAGAATAAAATAGTGGGGATTCTAAATAGGAATCCTCGTATTTCTGAACTAAGTCATCCTTTCACCAACTTTCATCTTCAAGTTCAGCTAATGATTCATGCTTCTAGAATTAGTACATTTACAAGCTAGTGCATGTGTTTCAACGATAGTTCCAAGAGGCCATCTGTACGTGATTTGAAATTATTTGTGGCTGAACCGATAAATCTTCTAACAAAATATTTTTGTTGCAAATGCTCAATGTGCAAACACCAGTAACTTAGTTGGAAGTTTTCCTTATAATTTATTTATTTATTTATTTGGTAAATGGGTTTCCTTTAAATATATATTTATATTAAATAGCCAGCCAAGAGCTGTTTGGATTGTTTTAATACCATGCCGATGAAAACAAAGTTAATCTTTTTCTTGTTCAACTTTATCACAGAGACTTACGTATACAGTCTAACAAAAAGTAATAATGAGCAGAAAGTTGATTCAAGACCTACTTCAAGGCTGGTTGTATTTTGTTATGAAGGGGAGGAGTATAAGGCAGTAAAGTTATGGACTACTGCAACTGTAAGTGATATATTTTCCTAATTTCTTTATGACACAAGATTCAACATAAAAAATTAATTAATAAGTGACATGTTACTTTATATACCCTGTAACATTGCAAGTATCACTGTTGCAATGTATGTAATGAAAGCAGCTTCATATCATTTTTAGACAATAACATTTCATATTTGGTGCCAAAAATTAGACACTATTTACTATGTAGTTATGACAGAGCTCATTCTTTTGTCACCATAGCTACGGCTAATAATCAGTGAGGAGGACTATGAGCTGTTCAAAGGTGCCAATACTTCAGCTGTGCAGGAACAGTATCACAATGCCATGAAGTCATGGTTTAACTTGTTGCCATGGAAAAAGGAGGAGGTTACCATGGATACCTTTAGGTTGTCATGTCTTGGTGTGGCAACCAAAACTAGTTATTCTGTAAAACTAAAGATTAGAGGTTAGCATTATAATTACAAAAATTTAAGGCATAATTCATGAAATATGAATATTTGAAGTATTTGTTCAATATTTTTAAAATTTGGCATCTCATTTCAATTTAATCACTTTTTAAGGATTGGGGCAGATTACTATTTCTGTTTAAAAGATTGCAAATTTGTCCAAAACTAGGATCAGATATTTTACTGTAGTTATTCTCTACTTTTACTATAGTTGTGCTTTTACTATAGTTATGTGAGAACTATTTTTGTTTTATTCATACTTTTATTTTTGAATGTTAATTTTCAATAATAGCTATAGACCCCTGGCTGATCACATACCTGTTCCTGGGACTGATTTTGTTCTTCAATGCCAGAAGACTCAGCAAGAACATTGTATTCTACTATGGCACTGGGATGACTGTGGGGCTGCTGGCTTCTTGTCTTATCATTGTGTTTATTGTCAGCAGGTTTGTGCCCAGGGTAGGTATACATATGGTCCTGTATTGTTACTGCCAGGCCATGGTGCATGTTAGAATGTTTTAGCTTGTTGTTTGTTTTTAATACATGAAATCCTGAATTATAATTCCATGTTATATTCAGATTTTTTTAGTAATTATGAAAAATACTATGCAATATGCATGCACTAATGACATTTTAAACAATTCATGTTGATACATGATCATTTTCCATTTTAAAACAGTGGGCCAATGAATTTTATTAAATGGCAAAAATGCCTTTTCTGCACAAAGCTTTGTTGCTTTGAGTGTACATATACATATTAATACTTTCAGAAAACAGGCTATGTTGTGCTGGCAGGAGGTTGGTCCTTCAGTCTCTTTCTTCTTAATGCCATGTGGTCAAATGTGCAGAACATACTAGAAACATATTCACACTACGTCCTGGGCTACTTTGCAGTTGCAGGATTATTAACCTTAGCAGTACTCTACTGGCGAGGTCCAGTGACAGACCCAAGGAGTCTTAATCTCATAAAGTGGACATTACAGTTATGTGCTTTAGGCTTGGTATATGGAAGCACAAGACAGATCCAGGAAGTTGCCATTAGTACTATCATTGTTATATTAACAATTCACTGTTTTCCAAGGAAGATATTACACTATATTTTATCAGTGTGGTGAGTAGTGGCAAAAGGTTAGTTGACCACATTTAAAATAACATAGCAAGCATACAAACAATTTTTACCTATGTAGATAAAAAATATTCCCTCTTAAAATGTAATGAAGAAATTGAATAGATCAAGTGAAAATATAAAAATAAAAAACACATTGCATTGAGTTTCAAATGTGAAAAAAATATTCACCTGCATTGAAACCATAGCTGTGACCCCATCATGTGTTATGGAAAACTCGATTCTATGTTCCTCTTTTATGGACAGGAGACGGCGGTTTCCACCCAAAGTGCACCTGTTAAGTGAAGAGGAGTACCAACGCCAGGCTGATGAGTACACGCGCCAGCAGTTGGAGAGCCTTCGCCAGTATTGTCTCAGTCCTAAGTGTGATGCATGGAGGACTATTTCCAGGATCAATTCTCCATCCAGGTAGGGCAATTATAATGATTATAGAAAAGATGAATACCCGACTCCAGTACTGTCAGGATCAACTCTCAAGCCAGGTAGAACAAGGGGATTTTTATTGTGGATGTTTGTTCCTCATAGTTTAGGAATAGGATCTGAATCAGAGACATTCAGTTACAATTTTTACTAAATTTGTTAATGTTTCCCAGGAAATTGTTGCAATTTGTGTAACTTAGTCACCTTTCATGAACAGTGGGTCTCAGATGCAGTATAGACTATAAAGGGAATTATACAATCTCGCAGAATGTTACCTATTAAAATCTGTTCAACGTGTTCCATCACTTTCAGATTTGCCAGCTTTGTGGAAGGAGACTCGCACATCACAGACACAGAGCTCTTGGACTATGACTCTGACCCCGCCCCTCGTTATGGAGTGGATCTTGATGATTCCGATGAGTCAGAAATGAGCTTCAGACTCAACTCTCCTTGACAGAGAGGGCTTATTTCTTCAATCACATATTAATGGTTTACCATGTTACCCAAGGGCACAAAGATACTGTCATTTGACCAATATGTTGCTGTGTGATAAAAAATGGCATGGCCCATATCATGCAATGAAAGTTCTCAGGACTTTTTATATATTTTAAAAATGCGCAAACTTGAATGTAGATCTAGTTATTAGCATCTAATTTTTTTATTTTCACTTTGATATGCATATTATTTCTTTTATGTCAGAAAAATAGCTTCATGTCATCTGGTATATCCCCACTAAAAAGATTTTTTCTTCTGGAAATAAGATGCTTTTGCCTTAATAGTGTTTTAAATTGTTAGACTATTTATTATAAGTGCAAAGATGTGCATGTTATAATTCTGGGTTTGTAAATATTAATTCTCCAATTTAAATTGTCAAATGTGAGTTTTAAAACATAAGCAAGAACTTAAAAATAAATTGTTATTCGAAGGTACCATTGTGTTGATAGCTTGCATTTTTTTTTCAATTAAAGTTTGTTTTATGAAAAGTTATTTGACTCATCTCTTCAACCCTGCAAATCAATTTTGAACAATTCATAATACTTAAGTTTTAAAACTCTTCAATTTCTATGCTGTGTTGAAAGCATACCTGTAAGAGCTTTTGTCCTAACCTTAGAAGTTTTAAAAACTATTATGAACAACATTACTACTAAGAGTAATTTCCATCAGTTTTTAACTACTTTAAGTGACACGTTGTCACATTAGTTTTATTGGCAACTTGTTGGATATTACAAATCAAAATCATTTTGTTTTCTTATTCTGCTGTATCACAGATTACAAAATCGTCACATCAAGTAAATAAAATGGTCTGATGAAGTCTGTTGATTGTACTAGATTTGAACATTCATCAACTGTTCTAATGTTAAATGTTAATAATGTAAATAACAATTCATATGATTTTGGCTCCATGTGAAATTGTGGACGGGTATTACCTTTTTTCTTAAGTATTTGTGGATATATAATAGTAAGTCGGGGTACAATATTTGTCAGGACCTTTAACTCAGCAATGGCCTGATTGCGTTAGATGTGCAGGGGCACCTGTTCAAGGTGCATCGCTGTTGCATGGCAACACCAAGCTTTCCAGCCGGATGTATGCATTGCGCATGTCAATGTTTGGATATTATGGGATGGAATTCCGAGCAGAAGAAAATAATGTAGTGCTATGTTGTGGAATCATAGAAGTTTGGACAAGTCCTTTTGCGTAATTGGTGTACTTTGTTGGTTTTAAGTGTGTTAACAGTTAGAGACTCAAGATGAATGACAGACTTATAAAAAAGACTCAGGATTCTTTAGGCAAATTGATAAAGAAACCTCCGTTAACAGAAAAACTGTTATCGAAACCACCGTTTAGATTTCTTCACGATGTCATGACTTCGGTAAGTTGGATGTTTGAGATATTGGTCAAGAGCTCTGTCCAGCGTAGTATGCTATTATTTGTTTTACCTCATGTTATGATTCATTAGGTCATATTAACGCAGTTTTAAAAGTTCCAGTTTTGGAGAAAAGGGCTCTCCTTAGTACTGTTGCTTCATCATCTAATAATGCAACATTAAAAAATTAACGCTTATTCCCCTTTTCTTTTTCTTTCAATGCGTACCATTCAATACATAACGTTTGTCTTTATTTTTCAGGTGATAAAAAATACAGGGTTCATGAAAGGCTTATATACAGATTCAGAGATGAATTCTGACAATGTCAAGGTAAAACATCATTGCTAAATGTCATGTCAGCATTATCTGTTCAATATAGTTAGCAAATTACACTTTTGATGGATTTTGATACTGTCATAACTTTTGCATTTAATTTAAGGATTTTTGTGGTGAAGCAATTGCCTGGATGTTGTAATGATGTCTTCTAAGTTGTTTGATGAATGGTGCTTCAAATAATTAAAAAAATTGCTCATCATAGACTCTATCATTTTTCTCTACTTTTTAGGACAAAGATAGTAAAATGGCATTTTTACAAAAATCTATAGACTTTGTTGGTAAGTGTCACTTCTGTGTACTTAAAATTTCAGCCCATCACTTTTCATTAAAAGAGTTTTTAAAAGGTTTATGTGCATTAGTATCTCATTTATGTTATTGAGATATTATCACACATGGCATAGAAACTAAGCAGAATATCATGTAGAATTTGGTTGAAAGTTTGTAGTCATAATTGCTTTAACATGCTTGAATTTACTTTTAAGGCATGGTCTTGGGCCGTCAGTTGGATGCTAAACCAGTCAAAATAGTAGCAGGACATGAGCCAGAGAAAACCAACGAGTTTCTTCAAGCCCTTGCAGAGGCAATTGGCAAAAAGGCAAGTGTCTAGTTTCAAGAATTATTGAGAAAATGCCATTGTTAATGAAATCGACCACAATATTTTGCTGATACTTTTTGCTTAGTCATTAAGCAAAGGTCATATCCTTTGGATTGTCTGTATTTATGTCTGTTTTTTTTTTTATGCAAGGCATTAGATACGTTAGGCCTTGACACTTGACTTATGAATGATAAATTGAAGTGAGGGCTCCTGTTTTAAGTGTTGCTCACTGCACAAATTAAGGTGCTGTTTTGTTCTGTGTGCCCTGGTATTTACATTTATTTTTACTCTGTTTCAGGTTAATAATGATGAATATGTAGATAAATTTAACAAAGGCGACAGAAAGCCATCTAGTGGTAGGAAAGACAGAGGAAAAGATGTAAGTGTTAAGTTCACTGTATTGTTTATTTTCAATACTAATGGACAGCAGTGCCAATTTAAAAATCACAATTTATTTATTTTTTTTTTTTATTATTATTATTTTTTTTTTGTCAGTGTTCAGAAGGAGTTTATCTTGTGAAATGAAAAATATAAATTACTTTTAAGAACTAAGTAGATTTTAATGCTTATCTTTAACATATTTTTATCTTAAGGAGAAAAAGGACGAGGACAAGAGAAGTAAAGATAGAGAAAGAAGTAAGGATCGAGAAAGAAGTAGAGACCGGGACAAAGAAAGTGCTAAAGAAAAGTCGCGTGACAAAGACAGAGATCGAGATAAGGAGAGAGACCGGGATAGAGACAAGGACAGGGATAGAGACCGGGACAAGGATAGAGATCGGGACAGGGATAGAGACAAACACAGGGAAAAATCTCGAGATAGAGATAGAGACAGAGATAGGGACAGAGATAGAGATAAAGAAAGAGACAGAGATAAAGATAGAGGAGACAGGCATGATCGAGATAAAGAAAGAGATAGGGAGAAAGAAAAATCTCGAGAAAAAGATCGTGACAGGGAAAGAGAAAAGGAGAGAGAAAAAGAAAAGGTGAAGTTTTTATTTATATTCCTTTTTTATTTTGAAAAAAATTTAAAAGGGTTATTAATTTGCATATTGTTGAATTAGATTAAGCTTTGTAATGCTCACTTTCGGTTAAATTTATAAATTTTGTTTTGTATTACAATATTGTATTATTGTATTGGCTGTATCACAATCAGTATTGCAAGTCTGTCAGATTGTTACATTTCACAGTATAACATATACTTTTTATATGATTATAGGCAAATGATGAAAGTCGTAAAGAAAATCAGGAGCCTATAGTAAATGGCACAACAGAAGAGACTCAGAATGAAGAGGTATATTTTCTCTTCTTTTTTTTTTTTTTTTTTTTTTTTTTCATAAAAGATATAATGTTACAACTCATGCATTTATATTTCCTCATCAGATGATGAAGTTTTGATTTGCTAGAGCCCTTTGTTTTAAACCTTGATCAGCCTTTTATCACCATCTCACATTCCTTTATTTGCCATGAGAGCATAGGTTTTTGTTTAATGTTTGGCCAATAATAATGTAATGCTTTTATCAAGTCAAAATTCATAGTTTATATATACCAACTGATGGTGTATTGATAAATAGCATTTCGCAACACCTGTTTTACAGGAACCTCCAGCACGCATTCCAAGGCCATCCTCGGCCAAAGGGTCTCGAAGGCGGCACAAAGATGGTATGTATTTCCCCTTTGTCCCTAGCCTCCCACCTGATGTGCTGTGGTGATTTGCCTGACGCATCTTGCTAACAGAAGAAAGGGATTATGGGTAGTTTTTCATGATTCCCTTACATATGCAGGAAGCTGATTGTACTTGGAAACTGTTTTTAGTGCTGTGAGAGAACAATAATTGTAAACATTTCAGTTCAAAATGCTTACTTTTGATAAATGAAGCATATTGTTCAATGGGTATTGAATATTTATCTTGGAAGTTTGATTTGAAGGTTTTTGATAAATTTTCTACATAACAGAGAGCCAGAAAATAACAGAAAACTTAAATTAAATCAAGAGTTGGTTTCAAGGAAATCAAAGCTATTTGTTTAAAGGATTTGTTTAAAGTTGGTTTGATAAGGTGATGCTAGGCTTCAGTTTCCTGGGTTACATTTTCTTTGTCAATTTTAAACCACAAAAAACATAGAAAAGGATATTGTATTACATGTTGCAAGCTCTGTGTTGTAACAAAAATTTGGAGGAGGGGGGGGGGGGGTGTAAATTGCATGGTCCCTAAATGCATGCAGTTGCATTAGATGTGAAGATGAAGACTGGAGTCCCATAGAAACTAAATGTGTACATATCAGTGTTTGGTCTGGAAATGATGATATATTTTTTGTCTGGGTGCATTAGTCATAAATTTAAAAAAATGTTGTTGCTTCATGTTTGACAGCAGTAGCTTAGGTGTGCATGAAAGGTAGCCTGGAAGTCTTCCTGTAGAAATGGCATGCAAAACTGCAGGTGTTATTGTAGATTAATTGTTGCATAAATCATGCAAGTTTATATGGGCTGGAATTAGTAAACTGATGGATGAATGGACAGGTGGAATTGTTCTTATTCTTAAGACCTCTGTAAAAGAATATTAGAAATGGCAGCCCAGCTGTCTGTGAGAAAGTTTTCAGAGTTGGTTTGCTGTCCAGTAACTGGTTCATGGCCAGTGTTAATTAAGTGTGGTCCAAGCTTCTACCCCTGGTCCCTTTCTTCTCTTCCCACTTCATGCATGTCTCTTGCACAATCACTGTTAATGTTGCTGCATGTTGGTTGTTGCTGTTACTGGTGTTGTTGTTGGTGATGGTATTCTTGTTGTTGGCACATGCTGCTCCTGTGGGATGCTGTGGCAAGCACATGGAATAACTTTGTATTATAATTATTATTAACACCGAATTCACCACTGAAATATAACAACACACTTGGTCCATTAATGTATAATTATTTTTGTTTTATTACCATTACTGTAAATTATCATGCACAGTATTAAGTAAATGTATGTGAATAATTTATGTTCATTAAATAATTAATAGATTGCTTAAATTGGTTAAGAGGGAATGCATTTGGGAAAGTGTATCACAAATTATTGGTGGGAGAAAAAGAAAGGAAAATGTTTTACAGTTGAAAGCAGAAGATAATAAGAGTTATGCTGAGTAGCCCTGAAACTGTGTTAATGCTGTAAATGAAAATGTATTTATCTCACTAAAAGAAGGATCAGTTTAGACACTTACTAGAGTCTGAATTCAGACTTTAAAAACTTTCCTTTTGTGAGGCTATTATTTAAAAAAAAACAAATCTATAGTAAAAGTTAAAATGTTTTTTCAGTTAATCACAAATTGAAGTATTCCCTCAGCCAGAGACTAATATCATTTTGTTGTTTCATATCACTATATTGTTTAATGCTTTCACTAAATAACTACCTCACACTCTTCACAACATACAGACAACTGAAGCAGGGGGATCTCACAAGTTCTCTGATGGTCTGTATTTTAGGCAGGTTACAGTTCTCTAGAGTGGGATGAAAATAAAAAATCATATACATTCACATTTAGTATTAATTTATCTATATTTGCACTGTAAGTGGCGTTTTTTTTTTTTTTTTTAAGGTATAAGTATGTTCTTTGTGATTCCACTTTTTAAATTAAAAAAGTTAGATTAAAATACAGATTTAAGGGGGGGGGGGCGAAGTTTTGGCTTCTGTGAGGTCTCAGCATAATTTTTAAAGGGGATTGAATATTTTGGCTGTATATCCACTGGCTATTTACTTTTTCATTGGAAGGTGTTGTTTGCTAATATGGTGTCATCAGCAAGCTGCAGGTTCAAAGGTGTCATGTTTGTGTAGCTGACTGTAATGAGCACATGTATATTATATTTTCTTAATTTGGTATCCAATGAAATTGTCCTTAAAGTAAAATGTAGATGATTAATAAATCATTTCAAGTTTGAAAAAAAAAATGGATTACGTTGTAAAGTAGAATTTTGATAAATCATGGAAGATGCTCTATATCTTCAACTTCTACAGAGATAATTTTAAGAACTCCTGTGTTTTCCCCCTGTGACTACCACACTCACACCCACACGCCCACCTGGTTGCTGTGTTTTGTGCACTAACTTTGTGCATGTTCTTGTTTTGCTGTGATTTTACAGGCAGAATACGGCTTAGCGATGGGGAGGATGGAGGTATGTATACTTTATGGGGAATTCCAAGATCTGAAGGTGTTTCCTACATTGCATGATCACTTGTGCAGAGAGAGGAGAAGGTTATGATGTGAACTTATATTCTGGCATAGCATTTTACAGTAAATACAGTGCTTGTCATAACAACTTGGCAAAAAAAAAAAAAAGATCTTGGAAAGGGAAGGAAGTGGATTCATATTTATGCAAATTAATAATTTCTTCATTATGCACATGGGATCATGTGACAAGGAACACCTTGTCTTGAAACGAGACTGCATCATCATTATACATTTACGCTTCGAAATACTCATTTTCTTTGGGGAAAGGAATATATATATGAAGAAATGAATGAAATTTTCAAGAAATTAGTCACAGAATGGCAAATTGGAGCAATATGATGCAGTGTTCTCCCCTTTCACATAAAGCAAACAACTTGGTCATATGTTGAGATGATTAGGAGTGGTCATTGTTTGACCATTTTGACCAGTCTTAACATCTTAACTGAAATATGTATGACCAGTTTTGAATTTAAGTCTGGGCACACATATATCTGCAGCTTTTTTTTAAGCAAACAAAAACATTTTGTTACTTTATCAAGAATATTTTTTCATTAAAACTGACAGTCTGAAGTAAGTGAAGAAGTGAATACTTAAAAACTGAAAAGAAGATAAAACCTAGCAAGTTAGATTAGATGGTGTTTTTCTCCAAGTTGTTGATGATAATTTGATGACATAAAAAAGCTGCAGATTCAAATGTGTCCCATTTGTGCAGCTGAGTGACCCCCAAAAATTTGAAAGTAATTAATACATTTGCATTTGTTAATTTGATACCCAATGAAATTCTTAAAATACAGATTGTATCAGATAAATATGGTATCAATTGGTTCTTAGATCTGTATGTATAGTTTTGTTGCTGTTATTGATTTAGAGTTCATAGAATTTCATTTTCAAGAGCGACAGATTGCTTATTAGATTTTTTAGGCAGAGTGGAAATATTTTTAGATACAAAAGTTTGCTGTAATGGATGATCATTTTGAAGTCGATTTTATTCATTAGCTTTAGTTGAAATTGAGATAGGTGTAAATGCAAATAGAGAAATGCCTTTGAATTAGAGATATTTACTTTTTGTCTTTCACAACTGATGGTTGATTTAACCCTTGTGCAGTCCACAGTTGCCCCAAAGACCCTATTAAAAGATTTTTAATGTTAAAGTTGTAGAGTAGATTGCACAAGGGTTCATAAGAGTGCTTGTCGTAGTGCTCATTGTGAAAAAGTAACTTTTAAGAAAGTTTTTTTTCTCTTCAGATGAGGAAGATGAGAGAATGAGACAGGAGAAACAGAAGAAAGAGGAAGCAGAGACAAATGGAAGCATGAATGAGGCTGATCTACCACCCCAAGTTGCTGCATCGTAAGTTCTGGCTATTTTTGTGGTCTTGTATTTAGTCTTTTTTGCCTTAACTGCATATTCGCCATTATGACAAACTTGATTCTGAGCTTCAAAATTAACACAAGTCTTGTGATCTTTGGAAGGTTTAATGTTTATGACGTCATTCTAAAGTTATGAAAATGTAGATGTTTGGTTCAAGTGCAAGAAGAAAAAAAAAGAAATTGCTTCCTTTCAGACGTAAAATGGCAAGACCCAGCAGTGCTAGACCAGCGCCCCCTAGAGTGAAGAGACAAGAAGCTGTGACAGAAGAGCCAGCTATGAGGTAAACTAATTATATAATTCTGTTACTAGGATGTATTAGAGAGCTTATTTGAATAGAAAATTTTATTTGGCTAGATTATTTTTCCAAATTTATTGCACCTTGCTCGAAGGGTCTTGGAAGCGTGCATTCTCTCTCTCTCTCTGTTTTTAAATCACACTACACAAAGATAAAAGCCAAAACCACAAAAGAGAAACTATACTGAGAAACAAATTCCAAAGAACAACCCTCTTCATTTAAGAATTGGCAGTGGCAAGCCTGTATCTAACCTCATTGTGGATGATGGCGGAGATGATGATGAAGATGACACATTTGTCGTCGAGGACTCTGCCCCTCCACCTCCAATTGACCTTGACCCACCTACCTCCTCCCAAACTGAGGCTGAGACAGACGGTGAGCATGGCGGTCTTGTGAAGAAGATCTTGGAGACGAGGAAGGAGCTGGAGGGAGGCAGTCAGATAGGACAGAAAAATCAGACAGTCAAAAAGGAACAGGTGGGTAATATCGCTAACTCACCTAAGTTCCAGGGGGCTGTTTCACAAGAATTTTAAGACTGCTAGGATCCAATAGCCATGACAATGAAAAGCCACCTTTGTCATATTGATCCAATAAATGTAGATTATTTTTAAAATGGGTTATGGAGATCCATCTTTGGGCAGACTAGAAGAAAATATCATTTGGTCTTGTGTGTTGTAGGAGAAGCCTCTGATCTCAGATGCAGCCAGGAGAAAAGAACGAGAGATGGTACAAAAGGAAATTGACAAGCTACGGGGAAGCATTCAAACACTAACGAGAAGTGCAAATCCTTTAGGTAAGTAAGGAACATGTTGTTTTGTAGTACACAATTTCTTTTAAGTCATCAGTTTATGTATAAAGGGCTCAAATGTGCCATTTATAATTCATGATTGTTACTTAATGTGGTAAAAATAATATTGACCTATGGTTATTCCTTTCAGGTAAAATCATGGACTATGTGCAAGAAGATTTGGACTCCATGCAGAAAGAATTAGCAATGTGGAAGAAAGAAAACAAAGAGCATGCTCTGGCATTAAAAAGAGAGCAAAAGTAAGTGTTGTGCTAACATGGTCATTATCTCAAACATTTAATATTATAAGAGCATATTTTGTTGAATTAAAAAATCATGTTAGCCATAGACAAATATTTATGATTTAAATCAATTTTGATCACAGAGTGTGGGCTTGTTTCATTCTCTACCAATTCACTTTGTGAACTGCTCAATTTGGACAATTTTCTCTGAGGAGCGAGTCAGTGGCCTAGGTTCCTCAAATTTTTGATGCATTTTTGATTTTGTCTGATATGTGTTTTAATGATGAAGTTCAGCTGTTTAATTTCTTAAATTAAATTCCTCATTTCAGTATCACTGAATCTTCAATAGAACCCCTCAAAGTCCAGTTGACTGACCTGGACGCTGCCATCTCTGACCAGCTTGACCTTATCGCTGCTGTGAAGTCCAATATCGCTAACAATGATGCTAAGATAGCAAAGATGATGGTTGGAGTTACCAAGTCATAAAAGCCCTCTGGTTATTATACTTACTTGGTTTTTTATTTCAATTCAAAAACTTACAATGAATTGATGGATGACAAATTAGTTAAAAAAGTGAATAATTATTTTTATTTCCTTTCGCCATGTGGAGTCACATAGCCAGTGGTGATTGCAAGTCTGCTAGCATGAGCCCAGACTATTTTTCTGTTACCATCTCTCACCTAGTGATTATATTTAAAACAGATCATCTATGACATGGTATTATTTATATGTACATAGCAAAATACACAACACGGCCTCCGGTACATCAGTCATTTTGCTTAAAGTTGTCACCAAGTGTGATAACAGGGGTATTTTGATATTGAGTAGTGCTGATAATGCCTATATCAGTAAGAAATAAATGAAGACAGAAAGTTAACCTTGAAGGACTACAGCTGTTGATATAAATATGTTGAAAAGTATGTTTGGTAATTGTCTCAAGTATTCTGTTATTTTTTATTGTTGTAAAAAAAAATCCCTAGATTATTTTTGTAGATCTGTTAAGAGGACAATTTCATGTTGTTCTCTGCCTCATACTGAGGCAATTGTCTCTTCATTTTGTTTTTAATCTTTATGTCAAGTTCTTTGTCTTTTATGAGGTAAGAAGCATAATGGTTGCTCTTCTTCCATTAAAAAAGAACATGCTGGGTGTTTCAGCAAGGCTTTAAGTCATGCTAAACTTCAATTTCGGGGTTAATTTCACTCTTCCCATAATGATTATTTGATCTTCATTTGAAGCAGCTGATTAGAAATACCGTTATTCCACCATTCCATTCCAAACACAATTTGACTGCTTTTTCAACTTAATAGAATGTTTAGTGACAGGTATAAGCGATAAGTTGAAGTAAAAGATGTTGAAGGCCAGACAAACATATCAAAAATTAAGGTGATACTTTCAACTAAATGTCATTTAGCATTAAAAATTGTGTTGTATGCTGAACAGTATGTATATATATATATGAGGCTGTTAATGTATTGCTAATAATTGGACTATCATTTATATTTATGTACATAGTTGTCATGCTTTTTTAATTTGCTGAGTGTCTACAATTTGACAATGAACTTTGTTTCATTCCGTCCATACATTGCCCAAAGATAATTCAGAATTATATATTATTATACAATGCATGTTTTGTACATTACAACTATTTATATATCATTATTCTTCACAATTATTGGATCGTTTGTACTATTTAAATCTAATCAATTTCAGTGTGACATATTTGATTTAAGATATTCATCTATGCTAAAAGTTACAGATCATCAAATTGTAATTCACTTGTGACAACAATTTAACTTTTTTGTTGGTAATTGTAAGCCAACCTGCAAGATCTATGGTGTTGTGTACAAGCCAGATAGAAAACACTTTATCTTCAAGTGACACGAGAACAAGTGCCCTTTCTGTGTAAAGCTTTAAATGTACAACTGACATGAACAACTACTGCATTTGTAAATGGGCAATCTCAATTTGAGATATTTATTTTCTTCAATGTATCATTGCGATACCTTTCAAAATTTCTTTGCAATAAAAACACTGCTCCAGTGGCAGTTGGAAGACAAAACTGGTGTTAAAGTTTTGCTCGCAAATCATTCTGCAGGCACCCTTAAGTTCAGATGAGAGGTTGAGATATTTCCCCTGACTATCAGCAAATTTCTGACTTTTTAGGAGCCAAAAATACCATTGGCATTGGCAGACCCCTGGACCTCAAGCCATATTTTTGGACTTTTTCACTGAATGGCAGTCTCATCCCTGCAGAGGTTAGTAGAAACTCAATCTGTGAAACTTGGCAGGGGAGGGTGGGGATCCACAGGGGACTTGTAATACTTTTACCCATGCACTTTTGTAAACGGGTGAACAGGAATGTTGTGATTATTAAATGTATATTTTAATTAAAACTGATGGCCACAATTGGGCTAGAGTATAGATTGGACCAAAAAGTCTAAATCTATTTAGAAAATGCTCTTGAAAAGAACTAAAATGTTCTTGAAAAGAATTCATAACGTATGACGAAACTTAGAGGGATAACAACTGTTCATATGGGATGAAAATTCCATAAGAACACTTATAATAACAACCTTAACAACACATAATAAATCAGAAATATTTTGTTTACCCCAAGAAAATTTGTTTTATGGCACTTCCTTGCCTAAATAAAGAGCTGTTTTCCCTTTAAAGCTGACAATGAAAAAGCATCAAAAATATTTTGATAATTTGTTTTGATAAAGCATTGCCCACTGACCATTTGCATACCTAGCATATATGTATATAAACAAGCAAATGCTTAAATTCCAATTACATTTCAAAAGGCATGGCAAAATTTAAGGCAATATTGGACAGCTGAGTCTATACAAATATCAAAATTAGAAATACTGTCTGTTGTTACGTGATTTAAAATCTAGTTAATGTTTCATTACTTCTGACCATAAATCTTCCCATTAGATTTCCACAGAGTCAAAATTGGTATATCATTGCAATTAAATATGAAAAATAACAACTGATTTTATAAAAATTGCATATTCACCGGCAGGTCCATAAGTTAATAAATAAATTTAATAAAAGTTAGTCACTTTATTAGTCAATATAAAAGATATGGTAAAAAAAAAAGTGCTCTAGTAATTGTATTGATTTCATAAAAATCATGAAGAGAAGCTTAGTCTGGCTAGCTTCATATTTTCAATATTTTGTCTAAAACAAAATGCATCCTTTCTCCCACTTCACACTTAAGTATCCCTTCTCCCACTCCACACCTAAGTATCCCTTCTCTCCCTCCACGCTTTAGTATCCCTTCTCCCAGCTGACTTGGTACTTGAGTGGCAGTCCCTGGACATATCTTTCATAGTTCTCACAGACCACTTCTGCCACCTAAAAGTAAAAGATTTTGACACATTCAAAGAATTCAGAGGGTGCAGTTGATATTTCCATAAATGCTTTTGCATGTAATGTGTGAGGAACATTCTGTCCATGCACTGTTTGGTTGAGAGAGAGAAAGAGAGAGAGTGAGTTAACATAATTTTTCATATTTTTTATTCTTTTTATTCATTTGCATTTCTGTTTCTTAAAGTACATAACCTCACTGTATTTTTCTCTTCCCTATAGTTTTTATGTAGCCAAATAATTATATATCTAAAAGAGAGGGAGAGAGACTGACCTGCCATCCAAAACTGACAGCAGCAACGTGTGGACTGAGTGTGACACCAGGGCAGGTCCAGAGCTTACTGCTGGCAGGAAGAGGTTCTTCTGGATACACATCTAGTATAGCACCTGACAGCCAGCCTTGGCTGAAATCACACAAATAGTTCTGATCAGTTAGTTGTAGGAGGTGTAATAAAATGACTTATATCACAGAGACTGTTTTAGATGAGACATAAAAGCCAAGATCACAGAAATTGTGTTTGGTGAGACTTGTCAGCTAAGATCACAGCAATTGTGTTGGATGAGACAAGATGGTTGAAATCAGAGATATTTCAATATTAAAATCATATAAAATATATAAAGATATATAAGTCAAAATAGATGAAATTACACATTGTTTTAGGTGAGACTAAAAGGGTTATTCAACGTATTAGATGATACAGGAACAAGGTGTAATGCCAGATCATTCTACAGCTTACCTTACTGTAATTGCAATGATAATGTTATAATTACTTACAGAAAAACTGTCCTACACTATCTTTCTTCTCAACTTTTCCTCACCTTATTGCATTTACAATGGTGTCTTCATCCACTACATCTCCTCTTCCAACATTTATGAATACTGATTTCTGAAGAAAGAATACATCCTTCTTTCAATCCATGCAGAAAAAAATTGTGGTGGGGGAGAGGTTGATACAAGTACAGGAAGAACCAAAACTATCCCTCATAAAAATGTAAGGTGTGTATTGTTGCTTATCGATGATTAAAATATAAATTTTCTATACTTAATTACCTTATTAGCACAATGTTTAAAGACATCTCCATTCAGCAGACCTCTGGTCTCGGGTGTACTGGGTAATATGTTACATACATAATCACAGTTGTGGAAAACTTCTGGCAGCTCTGACAACAGTCTGAATTCAAATTAGTAAAGCATTTAAATCATCTTCAACCCTGGCTTTACTTCTGGCTGCAAGTTTGCCAATTTAAGGCACTTGACATTTCAAAAGCTTGCCAAAATTCGTCTGCCCTCTTTGTACACTTAAGGAAAACTGGCTCTGAAATCTAGGGCAAATGTAAAGCCATGCATGCCTATTTTTAAATTTTCAACTCACTTGTAGTGGGACACATAAGGTGATTTGTTAGAATCTTCTGGTATACCTCTTACAGCCCCGTACACTGTCATTCCAAAGGTTTGGCAGGCTCGAGCCACTGAAATAGCAATTTGGGGATATCTTATTCAACTACACACATACACACACGCACATACACACACAAATAAACATCATAAAAAAATGTAGAACTGTATATACAAACTGCTTATTACTTCAATGAAATCAATAGCCAAAAGGCAATAGATCAGTATTTAATTAAATAACATGGCAAACCTGATTCCAAAGATGATATTCAATAAATAAAGCATATTTCTGCAGAAAATATGAAATCAACTTGGTAAATGATTTTAATGAAGGAAATTCCTGGAATAAGTTACCTTCTTTTCCAATTTCCCCCAATCCCAGGATTCCCAATGAGAGAGTAGAGAGAAGACGGTAGTTTGCTCTGGCTGACCAATTCCTGCATACATAAAAGAATTAAAAATTACTGACAAAAGTAAACCAAAGACTACAGGAATAAATGAGAGTATGAATGAAAATATGGCATTTTTTTTCTATACAATACAAATTGAGGTGCCAAAGAAACTGTTACCTATTGCTAACAGTGACAATAAGAAATGTCTCCAAGTGAACACCTTGCCTTCAAACACTTGGCACATCAACACTTAAACATATGACATTCCTCAGGGGCGGATCCAGAGATATTTTCTGACAGTCTTCCAAATTATCTTTGTTGATCCATCTTCCATTTTTGACCGTCTTCCAACAAAAAACATTAGATGGCTGACAACGTAAACTTGAAAATCTGACCGTCTTCCAGAAGACCCAGAAGACGGCCTAAATCCACCCCTGTTCCTGAAGCCTGTTATAAAATGGAATGAAATCAGGCCTGTAGCCAGCAGTTTTTATTGGGGATAGGAACAAATCGTGAAAAATATAATATCATTTACCACTTGCATCTCTCCTGGTCCTGCCTCATTTCTTGAAAATGTCTTTCTCTTGCCACAATGTTGCCAACAACATATTCTGCCATAGCGGGCCCAAATTTCCCAGCAAATCTTGTCAATGTGAAATCAGGGAAGGGTTTTGACTGGTCTACATACTGGAATACTTTGTCAGGTCCTGTAATGCACAAACAAACACATCAAGAAGATGTCACTATCAAAAAACGTGCATGCTCATACATGTATATGAAAATTATATGAAAATGAAAGGTGACCCACATTGCTTCTCGCTGAAGATCAGATTTAAGTATACTTCCATGAAGAAAAGGACATGCAGTAATTACTTGATCTTTTCAATGGGGGAAAATTGTGAATTTTATAGATGCTGTATTTTTTTAGTGATTTTGATATGACTTCTTAAAATTAAACATTCCTATTGAGTGGCAGCAACACTAGTTCCTTGCCATGCAGAAAAAGTACCACAGATGCTACAGAGAAATATAATTTTGTGATTATAAAATTATGTTTCTAAAATGTTTGATAATTTTTTAACCACTGAAAATATCGAGTAATTATCGTATTTACTCACCAGCCCATGTGGACATCACCCACTTCATTCTGGGCAGTCTGTACAAAATGGGACCAAGTATGAAGGGATCTGTGAGTAAGACCTCAGCATCCTTCAGGGCAGAGGCAAGAACATCTGGGGGTGTCTTAACTTGAAAAATATGATACAACTTTATGTCATATGCACATTCTAAATTGAAATAGGAAAGCTGATTTTTGTGAAAGATTTATAGGCAGTGACAGATACCGATAATTAAGTGACATATATTTGTCTAATGCAGTGACACATTTACCATATACATCTCTTTCTTCTTTGCAAATCTTCGCATGAAAGGATTATTTATACAAGGAAAATGTATTACTTTTACTAGCTCTTAGAATAATTTGGTTGATGTAAAGATTGTTGGAAAATTGTGTTATTCAGACCACTTTTCCATACTAGAAAAGTTGGCTTCAAAGCTTTACTTAGCAAGAAAATTCATGCGTTTGCACTCCTATTGACGATTCTGATATGTACTGTCAGTGCTAGTACATATCAGAATTGTCAGTAGGAGTGCTAACGCATGAATTTTCGTGCTAAGCTTTACTGAGCAGGTTTTTTCTTTTACCTTTGTTCTGTACAGTAAAATACATTTATTTCAAATAGGGCACAACTGAAATCTTAACATTAGATTTGCTGCCACTAATGTTCACCACGCCCCCTTCCAAAGAGCCCCCCCCCCAACACACACACACACACACACACACACACACACACACACACACACACACACACACATATCAAGTTTATCACTTTATAGTCGTCTGACATGAATTTATCTTCATGTACCAACTAAAGTGGCAGGTTTTATGCTCTGGTTCTAGAATCCAGTATGAAACTACCGAGACCTGCTTCACTTCTTCCAGCTTCTATGGAATTTCATGCTACACTGAACATATCATGTACGAGAAAAAAATGCAATAATACTTCTGGGGCTGCATCACACTTACTGCCACTGAGTTCTGCTGGATCTCCATCGATTTTTACTTCTTTCACTTCAATGTTCGGGTTGATATTTCTTATAGTTTGTGCGATCTCAGGAATGACACTGGCCAGGTACAACACGGGTCTTCTTGCAGTAGCAGTCGCCATCCTTAAGCGGCAACATACAGTTTACTTTTGTGTGATTTGTCAAAATAGTATATACTAAGGTTTCTGATATCAACATTCGAATTCATATTCCTTTGTAGAAAAATTCATGGTTTAAGTTTAATTATCTGGACTCATAAGATGGGGTGTGTTTTTGTGGTATTGTTTTCAAAATAGTACAATCCCGCAGAAAATCTTGCGCGAAGTTTAAAAGGGGAAAGTCCACTGAGTCGCAGTTATACGGGTTTCGTTTTGCGGTCGGGTGACGCGACTGTTGCTGCGGGAACACCTTAAGGGTGATATCAGGGCTTTCTGCAAGGATCAAGGTGACGAAAGCAGAAAGTATAGGCCCCTATGGCCTCCAGCCAAAGCGTACCGCGGAAAAGAAAACTCCCAGCTTGGATGAAACTCAAAACTGAAACTAAATCTGCACAGGTAGCAGGGGTTTTTGATAGAATTCCTTTCTGTAATATACATCTAAAATGACATGCAGCTAGATGAGACTGTAACAGTGTAAATAGAAATGCTAAGCAATGCATGTGCATGAAAATCCACGCTACTTAACAGATTGTTCTATCTATCTTTCCACTACTAGTACTTTTATAGTTCAATAACATATCAAGCTCTACCCCCAGGTCCGTCAGTCACTTTTGTAGTATATGTACATACAAGTATGCTTATGTATTACCTCATTTTTGTTCGATATGGCCTATTCACAAGCATGCTTGGCAGTCACCTCTGTAGAATCTGTACTATCCAGAGATATTTTCTGGCAGTCTTCAAAATAATCTTTGTTGACCCATCCTCCATTTTTGACTGTCTTCTGACAGAAAAAATTAGATGCCCATCAAAGTTAACTTTAAAATTTCTGACTGTCTTCCAGAAGATGGCTTCCATCTACCCCTGCTGCACATACTAGTATGCATATTTATTACCGGATTTTTGTTTGACACATAAAATAAGTTTAACCACAGGCTTTTTTACCAGACAGGATTGTCAAATGGAGTCACCAAGAGCTCCGTTCTTGAGGACTCTTTGCCAGAGCTGAGGTTTACAGGAGGAATAATTTACTCACACAGGAAAGACGACTGCTCTTTGCTCTGCCAGGATATAATGTGAGTTTATTTTAACATATTAGGACTTTTAGCTTTGTTTTCTAATTGTACACAGTGCCAATGCTATAAAGTAGTAGCAGAAGAGTTCTTAACCTGTATTTAATGACAGATTTCAAGTTTGATATCTCTGTATGTTTTTATAGCTGTAGCCTGGAAACGCAACAGCACAATGCTGCAGTGGGGTTTGACATTGAGTGGCCAGTGACATACCAGAGAGGTAGAGAGGACAGGACTGCCCTGGTTCAGATATGTACTCCAGAGAAATGCTGCTACTTGTTCCATGTGTCCTGTATGGGAGGCAGGTGACACACACTTCATATTGGTGAATGCAGGGGGAGTGGAGGGGGAGGGCAGATGGGGTGAACACTGGCAGATCTAGGACTTAACTTAGGAGAAGGCATAAGCTTTTTTATTTATTTATTTATTTATTTATTTGGGCTTGCTTTACTCAGCATTGTTGAACTTGATGAAGGGGAGTCAGTCAAGTAATAGATGCTTTGTTTTATTGAAATGTGAACTTTTATATGCTACATGTGCACTGTTCTTAAAATTCAATATACATAACAGACCCTTGACTTCCCCCCTTTTTCCAAACCTTGAACTGCCATTGCACACATGTGCACCCGTGAATCCACTTGTGCAGACACACACACACATATTGTAAATCAGTTATTTAGAATTAAATAGGAGACTTAACTTGAGTAAGGCATGAGTTCTGTTATAACACTGTTCACCTTAATTTCAGAGTTACCTAAAGGTTTGAAAGAGCTGTTGTCTCATTCCAAGATAAAGAAGGTTGGTGTAGGGATTGACAGGTAAGAGAAGGAGCAAGAAAGTTCAATCTGACTAATTTATAGGCAGGCCATAGCCAGGGGGGGTTCAAAGAACTGCCCTTTTTGCCAGAAAAGGTCTGCTCTGAGTAAAAATTTATCTTGGTACAGAAAGATTTCATGATAAAAGGCCCTTTTTTTTTCAGAAAAAGGACCCCCCCCCCCCCCCCCTTTAAAATTGCTGGCTATGATAAGTGTAGTTTATTTTTTGATGACTCATGTCTATTTAATGGCAACAGACAGGCACCCTGTACTTGTATACACACACTACAGTTGCAATCTGGTGCATGCATTTGATGCTGTCAAATATTTGGATATTATTTCATCAAAACCAATGGAAATAATATTTACCACACAGCTCTTATTGAAAAAAAATTCTATCTCTCACGTCAGTGACCTGTGGAAGTTGGAGCGCGATTTTGATATCAGAGTGAAAGAAATCATAGATGGCAGCACTATAGATCTGAGTGTGATGGCCAATCGTGTAGTGAACAGCAGCCAAACTTGGAGCTTAGATGGTCTTACTAGATATCTGGTTTGTAACTGTACACATATACCTAGCTCAGACGTTTTGAAAAACATGAAGCCACTTCAGCTTTTCAAAGTGCCAGAAATTGTTTTTAATTTAGTAATACCTGCTGTTTTTAGAGGATAATGCCCTAGAATAATCATGAATTAAAATTAATAACAATTAATGGAATTATACATCAAAAAACAAACTACAGTGAATTTTGTACTTGGGTTTTCTAGTATTTCATTTATGTGTGCATTTTCAATACATATTGAACTACTTTCTATGGTTTTTTAAAATAATTTAATTGTTGTACAACTACATGTACTGTAAAAACTTAACCACAATTTTAGAATTATAATCATTATTATCAATTTTATTAAGTTAAGACAGAAGCTTTGCAAGGACCCCTCAGTGAGGAAAAGTGACTGGAGACAGTTTCCACTGTCATCAAGACAGCAGATGTATGCAGCTACTGATGCTTATGTAGGTAGAAATGGTCATTCTGCCTCTGAAATAGACATTAATAAGATGCCTTCATTTTCTCCATACATGATGTTTTTAGTAGAAGACCTTTATGAGAAGAGACAATATACATTACTTGGAAGTTAGTATTGTCAAGTTTAAATGTTTAAATTTATTGCCAATTGATAAAATCTCTATGATTTTAATTTCGTTTTTTCAATTGTAATTTCTCCCTTTATTTTTAGGCAAGCTTGATACTATATGAAAAACTTCTAGAACAGGAAAATTTTGCACAGAACAGTTCAGAGAAGATATGAAAAGGTTCTAGAGACACTTTGTCTGTCTGTTAGTTTTACACCAACATCACTCAAAAATGTATGGATGGATTTTAATTTAATTTTCAGGGTAGGTCAAAAATGGGCTAACTTTAAAGTAATTAGATTTTGGTGGTGACCCGTTTTTCTCCAATGGCTGTGACCTGTTGTGTAGTGAATGTGCTCTCAACTACCACAATATTTAGTGTACAGACCCTGTTGGAGGTCTGTGTTCTCTGGGTGTATTTGTAGTTTTGTAATGTTTAAGATGTGTTTCGATGATCAGTTTATTCAAACAATTGTAAATGTTTAGTTTTCTCACAAGAATAAATAAAAATCAACATAATTTAATGTTACTTTTAAGTTTCATTTCCCAAATGTTCATGTTTGGCATCCTGACAGGTCCAAAATGCACTAGTTTGGAACTGCTTGTATTCCTTCCTATGTCACACCACTCTTGTAGAATTACAAACCATCCATAACAACAGATGTGCCTTAACAAATAGGTACTTATTTTTTAGAAAGCATTATTTTACTTTGAAATGAAATTCATATTTGTTTCAAAATAGCCCATATCAGAATCCCTTCTCTTTCAAAGGTATTATCGCGGTCTTTCCCATTTCAAAACTTGAGGATCAGAAAATGTTTTATTAGCCTCCCTGTCTTCCAACAAGCGGTGGTCTTACAACTAGCCCTTTTGTAGCACGTGATCTCTATGGCGACCTGATCTCGTCCACGGCAGGTAACGACTGGGACTGGTCGCTTGTCGACGGGGATGTCGCCGCCGGAGATGTCCATGTTGGTGACCCACGTCTGGTCCTGGCGTACCGCCGCCGTCGCCTGGATTTCATTCTTTGAAAGAGAATGTTGCAGGCTGCTGCGAATATCCCCACGGTGGCCATACTGCCGAAGAGACCACCAAGTATGATGCCTATATTGTCCCCGTTTTCTCCTGCCTGGTTTGCCTCTTGGTCCTTGCGCCCCGTGCTAATAGTGTCTCCTGGGCAGTTGTCTGGAACAAACCAAGAAATGCATGAACATGGTTTTGAATTGTGGACACGCAAGATGAGGTTAAACTAAGTGTATGTGGGCCAACATGTAAAAAGAGATTATTCCAAATATATGACGCGAATTTATCACCTTTGAAATATTGAAAGTTGAAGAGTTTGTCAAAGTAAAATCGTAACGGCAACTAATGTAACTGGGAAAATGCCTTTCTGAATATAGCATTTTGACACCATACTTGAGGAGCATGCATGTATACGTATGGCACCTTGACTCCCGAGACTGCAATTTGCCAATATTCTTATGCCCATAAGTTGTACAATGCTTTCCGTACACGCGTTTAGCCAATACGCCCGCAGTAACTAGTACATACCGTAAAACACGCTTGAAATACGCCCAAAATAACGCAAAACTACCAGGCACCTACCGTATGGACAAGTTTGTCCTATACGCCCGAAGTAGCAAACAAACTGCGTGGCACAAAAGGGCGTGGTCAACTGTGAGCCGTCACTGGCCTCCTGACACCAGCTACAGCCAGCCATGGAGTAACACATGCTGGAAGAAATAGCAACAATTTATAAAAAAGTGACGGGGCTAAAAGCAGGGATGGGTTTTGTGTGTGTCATATTTAAGAGGGTTCTTGCCTTATTTATTTTATTTATTATTATTATTATTATTTTATTTATTTATTTATTTATTTATTTTGACATGCAAGTAGTAATTAAAGATCGCGCAAAAAGTGAGCGCTGTTAAAGATACTTTCAATTATCATGAATGATAATGATACCGTACACCGATCTGTGTATTTTATGCTTACTTTCCTGGCACGCTGTTTTCAAATCAACAGATGTTATGTGCTATCATATACGGTCATTTGCCTTCGTTACGTATGCCGAATTTAGCATTATATACAGCAACCCACTACTGAGCAGGACCAGAAAAAGTAATTTCTTGTCCAAAATGGGTCCCGCGACGTTATTATTTACGTTTACCGCTATTTCTATCAAAAGAGGGATATTTTTCAATTTACAAGTATGTGTACGCTAACTGCATTCGAACGTACAGGTACATCGTTGAGATCTGCTCACGTGGGAATATATTATCTATCTATCTAGCTACACCCCTGGTAGTATAGGAAACTTATTGACTTACTCTTGCGTGGTCATGTTAGCACACTGTATATCGTAGCACGGCTTGAGCTGCTGGACCCGGCCGAACTCCCCTGAGGACATATCGGTAAGATCGGGGGTTTGTGGGGTGCACGCGTGAGAGGAAGCGGAGCTGAAATTAAACGGATCATTTACGTCAAATCTGCTTCGCAAAAGGTTTAAACAAAACATTCCCCACCGTTAACGCCCCCCCCCCCCCTTCTCCACCGAAGCTCTTAGCACTTTCACTTAAAAGGGGGAACGAATTTTTATTTTTTGAAAAGAAAGTCGCAGTAGAATATTAAGCTGGTTTCAGTAGGAACATTTGACAGCGAAAGCATTTTGATTTCCTTTGCAAAGTAACAGATTGATTGAAACTAACAAAAATATATCAGTGGTGCATTGAATTAAGGTTCACGTAGGCCTAGACTCCCTGAACGTGTTCAAAATACTGAACTCACTGGCTGATGTTGTACACGTGGTCGCAGTAATTGAAGAGAGCGTTCCGATAACATGGACACTCGCACACATCATCCGGGTATTCATCATCTCGGAGACAGGAACTGTTTCCAGGGTGACCCATGTAATTCTTATAATGAAAAATATTAGCTTGATAATAATATAAAAATACATATATGATAAATGCAGTCGTGAATTAATTTTGCTTCAAACTACAGCGACAATTTTTTTAATTTTTACATCACGCATAACGCTTTTTAAACATCTGTGCCAATCCGAGGAAATCGCTCGTGTAACTCTTTGAAATTATTGGTAGAAATATACTGATGTGCTGCTACGAAAAATCATTTGGGTAAAAGGAAAAGTTCTATGTGTCTTAATGAAACTCTCTCTCCCCCCCCCCCCCATACTAATTACTTTTGATGTTACAATACAATTAAAAACGAAAGACAGCGATGTCCTAATAATCTTGAACCTTGCTTTGCTTCAGCGTTTGTGTCCTGATATAAATATATACTTACATCACAAAGACAGTCATGGGTATCTGGTATGGGATGTTGCCGTATGACGAAAAACACGTTGCTATTGGTGATGGGCCTTAGTTCATAAGAAGGGCGCCGGCCCATGTTATCTACTCCGTCAGGGTAGGCCGAGTCTTGTAAATGCACCTGCAACAAAGGATTTTGCCACTACAAACTGTGAACGGCTTTTAATTCGTCATTTTAACCCTAACAAAATTTTTTCTCCAAGTTGCTCGTTATACAACAGTTTTCACTCATGCAGAGACGACCGCTCCTTCCATGATAACTTATTGAGTATTTAAACGTGCGGTGACACACAGGTTGGGTAGACTCTTCTTGGTGCGACAGTTCTCTCTGGAGTGTGTGGTTAAGCAATGCACGTTATAGGCAGAAATCCCTGTGTCCTCCATACCACTACCTCGCCCCACCCCCACCCCCACCCCCCCTCAACCGTAAGCCGCGACATGGTCTTACTTTGAGGATTTAAAGGGAAAACGCTTGCTGCTCATAGCGAGGCTACCTTGCTCATACCGAGGAAGATCGATTCAATTAAATGTAAACGCGCCTTAAAATGTACCATACTTACCCACCAGTAATGGCGTTCTTTAATGGCCTCGAGATCTACGCACGATTCTCTGCGTAGAATTCCTTTTTGTACTAGATCATACCCCACCGCTGGTTCCTTTTAGATGGGAAAAAGGTTTTCTGTTTAGTTTACATAGAATGAACTGTGATAAATCCATAAATATATTGTAATAAACAGTATTAAAACATGCAGGAAACGACCAAGTATTCGGACTTGTTGCACATTGGTTACAAAAACGACCATCATTAATTCGCCCATTTTGGTTGATTCCGATTTCTTAACCCAGTTCAAGATACCAGCGCATATATTCCAAAAAATTAACTTTAAAAAATGAGTATTACAAAAGCAATTGCATCAAATTTCACCACCGTTAGTTAATACCAGACTGATCACACCTGGAATAACATGTGCATGGTGGCGACCTGCGGCTTATCAGACACGGTGACGAAGTAGGGATGGAATACCAGGTAACCCGCGCTGTCGATTATAAAACACCTTTAAAAAAGAAAGAAAACGACGGAATAAGAAGAAAGATATTTTCGAGATACGTAACTAAGAAGTAATACGGCAAATATCAACAAAATGTAAAACTATTCGACAAAATTGGAATTATGCCATTAAAGGTTGAAGAATAATAACACCGATGCATGGAAAATATCCTAATATATAACAGTTACTTATATTTATTTCAGTTTAATTCAATTCTTTTCCAGAAGACAGACCGAGAAAAGTATGAACAATAAAATTTAAGTGTTCGCCCCTTCTCCTTTTTTACTTTGAATCCGTCGCTGTCGCACGTGCACTGTCTACAGAGATTCTACATCGCGGGTACAAATTATTGCTATTGCAACATTATTTAAAATGAAAAGGAGCTCACCCACCTGTAGGTGGCGCTTTTGCAGGGCCCGTACAGCTGCACGATCTGGTCAAGATAGTTCACCGTCATGTCGGTTGCCATGACAGCAACAATCTCTCCACTGGAAGAGTTCTTTCCGGCATATCTGAAAAAGATAAATTATCTAGGGATCTTAGAGGCCTCGTCAGTTTGAACATATGCCACAACAACAACAACAAAAGGCCTTTGCATGAAGGAATACTGTATGAATATCATGTATAGGCCTTAACATGTAAAAGAAACATCTTGATTTTAGGTTCTTTGATAACTTTGAAACGAAAACGTCTTTCATGTTACTCGACATTTCAGGTCTAGATACGCCCAAGCTTAGGTTATTATGTATTAAAATGGAAGTCGATCATTTTTTAGAACTAAATACAGACCAAATTGAGCAGAGCAAATTGAAAGTGACCTACCTGCTATCATAAATAGCGTGACTAAGCGTAACCACGAAACCTGCTCCCCAAGCGTCTAGATATGGCGCTGTCAACACGTTCTTGTTATTATACGTCGCCGTTCTCTTGAACCTAGTAGAAGTAATAGTATAACTTATTTTGCCCCATGCAAGATCCAGTATTTGACACGCAAATGATGGAAATGAAATTCTGCTGTAATAAATCAGAGTTCCTATATTACGTTATTCAAAAGAGAATCGTGGCAACAAAATAACACCAAACGCAACATCAGCGATGCTAAAATGCATGGAATTGTCAAGACTCGTATTACAAGATTAAAAATAAAAGAAATGTAAAATGAATGAGGATTTTTTTCAAATGACAACTTTTAGTATTTGTTCTCCGACAGTCAGATTATCTATCTGCATTTTTGAGATATGTTGAAACAGCTGTAAAGATCAACGAAAACGACACAAACCATTGTCTTTGTGTTACATCAAAATTCTTAGACAGTTGCACTCCTGGAAATACGCGCACAACGCCATCTACAGTTCCTATGTATCTCCACACCACGTAATGTGACAACAGCTGCTTGTTCTTCCAGATCTGTTCCGCCTGGTATGTGATGGCCACTGAGGCTTTCACCGAATCCTGAAAACAGAACATTATAATCGCACATAATTTAAAAGAAAAACCGACAGTGAAGGCATAACAGAGAGGTCAAGGCGAACTTTTTAATTTCTCTTCATGATGTTGCGAGGAGTAGCCTACCCTACCTTTAGGCCGAGATCATCAGTAGTATTTCCCATTAGATAACTTTCATATCCGTGCACGGACTCCAGGGTTTCATTGGTATCCAGGTAGAGATACAATTTCTTGAAAGCAATGGGACCAAACATCACAGTACTGGATGCTACAGTGACAAGATACCATTATAATTAGTTCTTATTAGTTATTACAATAAGTTTCTCTAAACATATGACATATATATTTTGACATATATATCTACAAATACTATTTTTTCTACCATTCCCTTTAAAGAACTTTTTATTTTGTTATACTATCCTTAATACTAACTTCCAATGTCAGAACTTCAAATTAGAAGTTATGCTATATTTTATCGATAAATATGTCCATTATTCCAAACATAAGCAAACTTCCAAAACCAAAACTTCAAATTATATTGTACATAGTAAAATTTATTTTATAAGCTCATTTTATATTTATATGCTAATTAGCGTTCTTAAATGTTTGACTATCTTGTTATCGGAGTAGTGTAATGAGGTCTATTATTTACTCGTGGTTGCCACTCTCGCAAAGTGCCTGCACTGGCTCTCTCCTGGCTTAAGGTCAAGTCTGTGGTACTTAAACATTTCAGGTGTAATAGTGTCCGGCATTTTCAGGGTCACCACTCTGTCACCGTCTCCAAGAACTAGGCACACCGAGAAGTTAGTACCAATGATCTGAAAAATGTCCAATGTTCAGGTGTTCTAGTAGAATATAGTGTTACATAGGGGGTTCTTTTCCCTTTTACTTTGTTACTCGCGTATGTTGTATCCAAGATATCACTCAAGTCCAATTTTACAGAAATCACATAAGAGCTTTGGCAAATTGGAATAAGACAGGTTGCTGTATTTGAATAAATACCATTGTCATTTTCTCCCTCCTTCATCATTAGGCCTACATACGATTAAAAGCGATGATATTCTCCATGTCGCATTAAAAATAATTGGTGAGAGTCATGATATAAAATAGCCTACTCACTGGATGCCAAAAGTAATGGGAATACACGGGCACTGCATGGACACCCTCGCGGAAGTCGTCCCCTCGTGAATTGACCCTTGTCGACACAAATGACTTGCTGCCATGGTTACCTCTGGAAAGTTCATTAGTTTTAGGTCATGTCGACTTAAGAATCTTACTCAATAACATTAATTCATTCGGCACTCTTTTTCAAGTACCACTAAGGGTGCTTTCCCAGAGATTTAGATCGATCTAGAGATTAAGATTTAGATCGACCTAACTCCCTGGGGGTTCACGCTAAATTGCAGTCAGCACCACAGTTAATTACCCCCTTACAGCTTTTAGTAGGCGGGACAGACGCTTAAGCCGGCCAAGCTGACAGTAATCTAGTGAGACTACCCACAGGGATAGATCGATCTAAAAATCTATGGAAATGGGGTCTAAGTCCAGTGGGCCAATGTCTAAGTAGTGTAAACGCAATTTTGCATTGTTCCAACACGTATTTTCTTTCGGTGACGCTATACAAGGGGTAGGCCTACGTCATACAGTGATATGTTTTACCTGTCAGACGAGAAACAATAACCACGCTTGGTTCATATATTTTCATTTATCTCATATAAAATCAAGATGCATGAACAGTAACCTTGCCATAGATTGCACGACTTCCTTAAATTCTGTTGACTTTTCGAGTTGGTTGATGTTGATGAAGATTTGGTCGGATTCAACATTATATGGTTTGGGAAGAAGAGGGTGAAAGATAGTTCTTTCAGCACCGTCTATTACAAAGGCATAGCTGACTTCCCCTTCACGAAGAGTGCTGATGTCTGTCAGAAGATCAGAGAGTGTGACGTCAGAGCACGTCACACCTACCAGCGTGTCGGCATAGAACACCGGTAAACAAAGTGACGTCACCAAACCTGAAATTTGATTATAATAATCTGAAAGTTATAGCATCCAGAACCTCTAAACAGTTAATTGACTTGTTTTATCTTTTTTGTGACTTTTTCTTCTTTAAAAATATACAAAATTTGAATTTCGAATAATTTTCCAACAAGCCTCTGATAAAACGTGGGGTTTTCAGGTACACAAATGCATATGCGAGTAACACTAAGCTTTAAACAAAAATATACCTTTTACATATATAAATTGGAAGTTAAATTGTCTGTCATATTGTTAAATTGTCTGTCATTTAGACAAAAACGTCTTTTATATACTCAGAAAATACCGACTCACCAAGGCCCAGGCTGTCCAGATACGGCACAGAGAAAATTGGCCGAGGGTTTTGGTGTATTGTGCAGAAGTAATCGTAATAAGAGGACATGGCTGACCGGAGGTGATCAGGGTCAGCGACATACGCAAACCTCCCACGCTGTAAAGGATGTAAAAGTATGATGTTGGCTAGCTGATTAACACTGCAAGGTTTCTACAATATATTACTAGGGACGTAGTTAGTGAAAATAGATCCTTTTGAAACGTTATGGCATATTGCCCCTGTCTAAGTATCTGGCACCCATTTTACCACAAAATTATAATTATCTCCAAAATGCACCAAAACCCAGTGAGGTCTGTCTTTTAACTAACATAGTATGAAACTTGTGGTTCGTTACTTTAACAAACTCTCTTCTTCTTTCTCTCTGCCTTTCTCTCTCGCGCGACAAAGTAGGCCTACCTTTATTGGACCATATGCTGGATTACTTGCTGATTGAATAGCCATGTTATATAGGACGGTTCTTCCCTCGTAACCAAGGGCTGTAAAATATGAATATTAATAATATACATTGTTTTTTTTTTTATTCATTTCAATAAATGACATTTTTGTTACTCGTTTGCATTAAAACAAAGGGATAATAACTCTTCGTTTTGGCCAAAAAATGAATTTTCCTGGAGTAAACAACAATTTTCCCATACTTACCAATGGTTAATGAATCCATTTTTACATTCAAAGTTAGTCCCTGTTTTTTTTCTAAAAAGTTTGGTTTTTTGTTAAAATCTCTTAAGAGATTTTAACAGAGTATAGCCATCAATAGAGTTCACATGGTCTGAAGACAAGCTCAGATATCAGAAAAAATGGCCGTTTTTGTGGTAAAACAGAATATATTATAGATCTATGAGTTATTCACAATGATTTTATTGTGAAATATAGATCTCATACGAAGAGTTATTATCCCTTTAAGCAGTCAAGAATCTCAAAATGAAGGGTCTACAAACTATGTCAACAGCATTAAACGACTGGAATAATCTAAATAAATCCATTTGACATCACTCCTAGTAATAAATGTAAAAGGTGTTCTATGGTAATTTACAGAATATTCTTGGTTTGTAAAATTCACGTTCATTCGTGTGGATTATACAGGCATTATTTATTTATGTGATAATCATATTCATGTGAAAAAAAATCTAACCTTAAGGGAATAATTTGCTGCTAATAAGTTTTAATTTATAAACTATTGGTTTTGGTAATAATTAGTTAAGATCTTACAGCGTCCTATACCAAACGTCAAAATGACCACTTTGTTCCCCAGTAAGGCGTTCTGGTCTCGTATTGTTTGCAACGGGTCTCCACCGGCTGTTAATATACCGTCCGTTAAGAACAATATGCTTGGTTCTGGAGTGAAAATAAACATTAATTTCGAACCCTTAATTTTCTCAATGACAGTGTTACTGTCTGAGTGGTACAATGCAAGCCATTAAGTCTTTGAGTACGACTTGAAATTTTCCACATATGATACTTCATATTGGAATACACTCTGTCTCATACTGACCTGGTATACTAAAATAATTTTTCATAATGCAGACGTTTTGCATATCTTCGAAATAAGGCATCAAAGGCAAGCAGGGCGGTATTAATTTGGACCCAGTTATTCGAAAAAGATGACTTAAACGTTGTTGAAAAAGAACATAAATTGAAAAATGACACACCAACCCTCTGCTGTGGTATTGGAATGTCTCAAGAACTCGAAGGCTTTGGTTAATGCAGCTGCGTAGTTGGTAGCGCCTCCTGCACTCAGGCCATCTATGAACTTTTTCAGGTTCTTCGCGTTCATGGGCGTGGCCCTTGACATTTTGGTTTCGTAGCACGTGTCCACGTTCTCTGTCACTATCTGGTGCTCAGTAAAACGTGGCGTGGTGGCAGAATCAGAGAAGGCAACGATGGCAAACTGTAAAAGGTTATTCACGTAAGGTGGCACACAATGGTTGAGCATTATGTAACTGTATAAGCCATTTAAAAGGATTTTTTGAATAAAATATAATATTTTAATGGAAATGGGCAGATGGAAAAAGTACAAGACAAAAACTATAATACATGTTCGTATAAAATTTATCAAATTTTATTCTTTCATTCATTTGTTTCGGGGTAGGGGGGCTTCCGAAGGTGAGACCACCCCCCCCCCCCCCCCCCAACACACACTCATGCACACACCAGCCGCTGAATATTTTACCCACGCTGTCATTTGGGTTCATGGTGTCCACTGCAGATTTGGCGGCTTCTTTAGCTATCTCTAACAACGTCCTCCCGTTGTGAGTATCCCCCATGGAGCGAGATGTGTCTATAACAATGACCACGGCTTTGGTCTTCTGTGTGGCTGCCTCCGCATACCAGGGTCTGGGGGTCAATGAAGTATATTACAGTAGTCAATGACAATTATTGAGCTATTTCAACAATATAAGTAAGACAGAACTTGAAAAAAAGTCAGGCTTCCGTTTCAGCCGCATTTCAAACTAATTGCATCGGCTCACCTTGGCAAACACCACATGTATCTCAGCCAACAGTGTGGTTATGGTTTTTAAGGGATCTTGGATATTAACGAAAAAGTCCAAAACTAATGCAGCTAATGAAATTTCCTATTAACTTAAAGAAAAGGTCTAGCAAGCCAAACAATTTTTCAAAGTTTGTAGTCACAGTGTAACACGAGTGACGTAATATCAGCGTTTTGAGGCTAAAATTGTCTTTTTTTTAATCAAGAATTTCTCTTAAACAAAAAGCCCTATTAATACGATTGAAATAGCTATCTAAAGGTTAGCACAAACTCCATTAAACTCTGTCAGGATTTTCTCTTTTTATTTTTACTTTTGATTTTATTTTGATAAAACGTGAATTTTACGAAATATATATGGACCTTCCAATTTCAGTATTAATAACTTCAAAAATAAAAGGTCAATCCAAAAACCAAGACTCAGACNAACCCCTTCGTTGTCTTGTCCAACGCAATTTTGATTTTAGGAAGTCGCGCGCATTTACATTTTTTATGGTTAGAAATATATCTACACAGGCGAAATTCGGTCGCCACATCGGACTGGACCCGTGGCCGCACAGAGTGGAACTACTACGATTTTCGTTATTTCTCCATAAAGTTAAAATAAAGTACCAGTCTGTGCACAGCAAACCTATCCTAAACAAAGATAAACAAACCAAAGCCAAACCAAGCCATAGAGGTAATTAACAAATTTTTAGACAAAATCATTTTTAAACAGCACTGACCTGTATCTTGGGTCGTAGGACTCACAGTCGTCCATCATCTGAGAGGGATAGGACATAAACACTCCAGTCTCCATGCCGAAGTACTGCCACTTCAGCGTCGGGTCGGCCGCCAAGTTCTCCTTCATTGTCTGGTGGACCAGCGCCGTTGGAAACTTTAGATTTGGAGGCGAGAGGGCTGCTGTAGACACGCAGCTTTCGTCGGTATTTATCTGAAATATATTTTTAATTTTGTGAAGAAGAATTCGGAATAAAAAAAAAAGGTCAGTCTTCTTTTAAAAGATAGAAGGATCAATTAAAAAAACTCCTTGTAAACGGATTTATTTCGATTGCATTTAGAATTTTTTCTTAATGCCTCATGCCATTTTCGTCTTATTCCCTCATTCAAAATACTGTGCCAAAGCATTTTTTTTTCAAAATTTTGAGAACGATTCTCTGAAAGAAGTTGTTCACCTTAGTCCGAAATCGAAAGTCATAGACTAAGTTGCCAGTA
Organism: Lingula anatina; assembly: GCF_001039355.2. Next base: position 725,394 of record NW_019775658.1, on the reverse strand, counting down.
ACATTGCAACATTTGTCCATCGTGTTAGTGTCAGTAAAATGTACGTATTGTCTCTCAATGGCGTTCTTCACTCTCAATAGGGCGTTCACAGGTTCGGCAAACTTCTTCTGCAGAGCAGCAGCAAGCTGAAAGAATAAGTTCTAGCACTGTCATCTTTGAATGCAAAGGAACAAAATGAACTGTTTACAGATATATTATGATAAATATGAAATGCGGTACTCAATCAATCTTTCATTAATGTTTTAAACCACTTTTTAATTCGAATATGCAAAGACACATGAATACACACAAAAACGGATGTGAAACTGACGTGAGTGAGTGACTCACTTATTATGCCTTACCTCCTGAATAGTCCGTGGGCCATCTATAACCCGTTCGTTGTAACCCACTTGGTCAAATGCTGCCTGTCAAGAAAAAGGTATCTTCAATTTATCGAATTCTTCTTTTCTTATAGCCCATTATGATAAACGGGGATTTAAAAATGAAAACGGAAAAAAATTAGTATCTGATTAATCTTTTGGTTTTATTTCACGTTTTATGTCCATCTTTTTTAATGCCATTTTGATAACTTTTTACTTTCATCTCTGGTAAGTTGATGTATGCTTTTCCATTTTTATATATGAAGGGGCACTTCATTAGACTTCGATCAAGCCACCAGGGTATAAAATTAGCTGGTGTCACTAACCGAGTAGTCCTATTAACCTGCATTTAAACAGTTTGAAGAACTGTTGAATTGCTGTGAACCCCACCCTTGCTTATCAAACTGATTAATAATTCAATCCAGCAGAATATAGCTGAGAGGCAACCCTCCGCTTCAAACAGGAGTGAGATTCTACTCTCTCTAGATCTGAAAATTGGGGTGTCATGGGGTGTGGGTATCTCAACACACTTTTAGGGTTTTTATTCTTTTTTTTCTTTTTATGTCATCTGAACCTAAACCAGTCGCGTTTTTCTGCCCCCCCCCCCCCTAAAAAAAGTAAAATGAAATAAATAAATAAAAATAAAAGAAAGAAAAAAGTGGTTAATATTTAGATAAACAAATAAAATGAATTTTTAAAGGAAAAACTCTTACTTGCATTTCCGACACCCCTAATGCGTTGTGCACTACGTGATCCAATATTTGCCCCATGGAGTGGCCGTCAATTAGCCCGGCTGAGCATTCATACCGATACATTATTACAGCCAGTAACACTAGTGTGATCGCCGGGAAGTTTGTAACGCCATGTTGTCGCTTTTGGAAACCCATCTGGAATAGAAATGCGAAATAGGCATAATACAGGTATGTTTTTGTTCGATGTTCGATGAAAAACTGTGAAAAATGGTGCACTTTGAAATTAATCAAAAATAAATTGCTCAGTAGCATAATATCAAGAAAGGAAAGGGAAACAAAAGCGTATGACTAGACAGATGTATTAATGGAAAATATTTAAAACGACTACCTGAACGCTTTGGGGCAATCATTTTGTAGCGCGTTGTAATGTTTATGTGGTAGGAGTACAAATGTCTCATTCATAATAACAACTACCACTACTATGACTACTACTATACTGCTACTGCTGCTAGTAAAAATAATGATAATACCAGACAAAAACACTAGCAAGTGCACAGAACACATATATAAAGCTGCAGAATGTAGATAGATTACACGAACACATGGCATCTGTCGGTTCACAGAACGATGTCAACTTTCTCGTACAACCTGTCTAGCTTATGTTATGAAATATGAAAAAATTAATAAACCTTACCTTTCACAAAAATCTAAAATTTGAATCAGCAGGTTGGTGCCATTGAAAAATGCTTGAAATCATCCAGTACCACGCTTTGACACGTGCAGAGGGTCTACTCAATACCAACATGGTCACTCTAATCGTCAGTAATCTACGAGAACGACTGAATTGTTTGTCCGTCATCCATGAGCAATAAACCTTGACAGCACACGTGAAAATGTTGAGAGATGTTGTCCAGTTGTGACAGGATTGGTGGTACGTCCTAGGAATGGAAGTCCTGGGTCCCATGTGACAAGCACAGCTGTCAGGTGAGGGTTAGTTGGAGCATTAGGGTTAGTACAGTGTATATGGGACGAACGTCACTTGTGCAAAGTACAATAATGGGGAACGGGCTATGATTCCTATCGAACTACCATTCCTGTCACACCTGGTTCCAAATGTCCATTGCCACTTGCGGTCGAAGACCGACACCCTTTGTTCAAGAGTGTAAAGTTTACCTAGTTGTACCACTGCCAGATGTAGGCCTACAGAGAACCTTTCCAGCTGCCTTTACACCAGGATGCAAACAGAAGAATAAGGATAAAACTTTTTCTAAATCCGTCTGTATATGTGCAAGCATTGTTGTCTAGTTTTTAAAAATAAATTTAGAAAAGGCTGTAATATAAAGATATTTAAGAAAATTAAGACTGATATAAACGGCGGAAAGATGCGGAAAATGGTTTGGCCATTGTTCTATGCCTTTAATTTCTAGGACAGACTTACATATATTGAAACTTGCTGTTTAAAATTTCAATAAAATCAATTTTATTTCCAACATTTTCCTTAGTTAGACTCACTTTCAGAATTGGTCAAAGACTTGACTCTTCTTGTTTTGATTACATTTTTTAATGTTCAATTAATGTTAAAATACTTTCTTATTTTCCTAATGCTTGGAAACTTGGACAATGTTTTGATTTACAGAAAGATTCGCTTGGTATTTTGGTATTGTCATTCCACATGTGTTATTTTAACTAAAAATTGCTTTTAATGCAAAACTTGCAGCAACTTATATATATATATGAATGGATTGCAAATTCGTGTCTGGATGTACATGCTTGGTCATATTTACGCCCTACTATAACGAGTGGTTTTGATCACGATACGAGGAACTAGAATGCGTGCGTAGAGGACACCTACCGCAATCGCAGGGAACAGCTCGCGAGGTCGGACAGTACTGTAGCCAAGGAGAAGTAACCGACTTTAGTTAAGCGTTGCTAATACGTTACATATATATTTCACCCAATCTCCTCCCGCAGTAAACAAAATTTAGAACAAACTGCAAACTTTGCTGAACGTTTCCATGATCTTCACATGGCATTTCAAAAGCAATTTTTTAAATCCTTTTCTACAGTAATTATTCATCTTTACGATGAGACATTCAAAACAAACACCAGATTCTGTATCATTTTCGTTTTATGAAAGACAAGTGGTATAAATACATTATATTTAAAGCAGTAGTTGATAAGAAAAAAATCTTTATCATGGGTCTTCCTTAATTAAAAAATTCACTGACTGAGAATGTGTAAACTCTCTTTGTTAGTGTAAATAAAATTTTATAATAATGTGATTTTCAATAAATACTGAAAATATGCCTTGAACTTAACACGTTATAGACCACTTCAAATATGCCAAACATCTTTCATAATACTGACATGGTCCTTATCGATGAGTTCAATGAGAGAAGAGAAAAAATAAGGTATCACATTTCTGTGTATTTCTGCTGTGACAGGCAATGAGAAAACATTCAGCGGTCTGGAATATCTGAAATGGCCTATTCCACAACTGATGGCACACGTCAGAAGAGTGTGTAGTGTTTATGCTATAGTTGAAACGACAAATTCAGATCTTTCCATGGTAAATGAATAAATTTACCATTCTGAAGAGATAAACTTTTTATCATTGAGAAGTCTATTTGAAACTTTTACCCTAGTAGAGAAAGGGAAAACTATTTGATAATAAAAACTCTGTAAAACTTTGAACTGATCTTAGGCCCTTATAAATGCACATATGGATTTTGACTGAAATAATTGGCATATAAGATGGATTTCTTATTGTAGACAGTGCAGATTTATATACATATACATCTTTTAAAGTACTTGCAGTAGTATAGAAATGGCACATAATACTAATAATAAGACACACCATCACCTTATGTATATAAATTTTGTGTCAATTTAAAATAGAGTTAACAGATATTTTGACAGCAATCTATTATTCTCATCCTAAATTATCAATATTAAGTTTCTTTCTCAATAAGTATTATCAGTAAATATTTATTATATAACAGAAAAATACCAAAAAATAGACCTGGTCCCTTCCACACAGATTGTACCTGGTATGATATTTGGAGAATTTTTCAATGTAAAAAACTTGTACATATTTTAACAAAATACTTCTCCACTCTTTGAGAAAGGGGTTAGTACAAAATACTGCCATATCCTCTGAGGAAGGGGAGTGGTTCAAAATGCTGTCTGATCTTTGGAGGTAAGGTCCAAAATACTGCCTGATCCTCTGAGGAAGAGGGTGGTACAAAATACTGCCTTATACTCCGAGGAAGAGGAGTGGTGCAAAATGCTGTCTCACCCTCTAAAGAAAGGGGTGGTTCTGGAGTTTAGCAAAAAACTGAAACAGCAACTGACAGAAAAAAAAAAAAACACAGCTGCTGTTATTTAAATAATCTAAATAAGGAATCAGGGATATAATCAACATTAAAAGGATGTTTAATGAACATCTTGATATATCTTAGTTACCATTTAAAAACTTTGTAGAAAATGTTCATGTTACCTTGAATTATCTGCACTACCAACATGCAGATGCTTTAAAAGACACTTAATATGTACAAATAAAGTAATAAGCAGCAATTCATGTTTAAATAGGTTTATAAAAAAGCATTTCTAAGTACAGTCTACATCTTCTAGGCACTATACGAAAGACATCAAAATGACCAAAGGTAAATCCAAAAAAGTTTTTCATACATGTATCAAGAACAACAATTAACCAATCCTTGAAAGGTATTCATGAGACCAATCATATTTCAGTTTATATCAAACTGATGTCCCTGGAAGCTCGCTGGTGATGGCAGGGATGTCATCCAGGACGACAACCTCATAAGGTGAGCACTCCATCAGATCAACCTTGGCACAGAACCAGCCAAAGAACCCCTTCTCCAGGTCTCGCATCTCCTTCAACCAGCTCTTGAACCACCACGATATCTGGATCAGTGCAGCATAGAGGGCGATCCCCAGTGCACTCAGCCCCACGGTCAGTGGGAAGGTCAGTATTAAGAGTGGACAGAGGAAGACTTTGTGCCAGATTGTCCTCTCTTCACTGAAATAAATAAAGATGTTGTACCATGTCTGCGCCCCAAGGTAGAAGGACAAACCTAGTGAGCCAAAGAAAGCAAATGGGGTAACTATCACAGTGAATAGGAAAACATGGATTCCTTTTTTTAACCCACAAAGGGTACACTCCCCTGGGCCGTAGACAGACTCCTCGTCCTCGTGACCCAGTTTCTGTAACTCGTCTTTGGAGAGTCGCAGCTCCACCTCCACTGACTGACCAGCTTTAGGACCTCTCTTTATGGTCCCTGTCACTGTCACTTTTTGCTCACTAGGTGGCGTTAATTTTTCTCGTACAGAAACAGATTCATCTATGTCAGACTGAGGCTCCGTTCCGGAGTGATCATGGTGGTGGTCTTGATCGAGTGTCTCTATAGCTGCTTGATGCAGACTGGTGGAAGTCTCTTGACTGGAAGACTGTTCAATTCCATTATGGGCATGATCTAGTTGTGGCATGGTATGAGATTACACAGCAGTCTAAGGATGTACTATGAAACCATCAAATCTGTTTAATACCTGTGAGGATCTTGGCCCTAAATATCTGAAACACATAAAAATAATTTTGAAATGTGTATTATAGTAATAAATATATCTTTTATAATCTACCAATATAATCTAAGCAATATTTTATTAACCATGCAGACACGAGCCTAGGTTTAAAAAAAAAAAAAACTCTGAACATTTATCCCCCCTTCCCCAGATTTCATTGCAGATCTTGGTGAATCTCAGGAACCATTAGAATTGAATTTAAAAAATGCAGAATTTCATGTTTCTGCAGAAAAAGCTCTTCTCTAATGAACAAGAGAAAAATGCTTTCAAAACTTGCCTTTCTTGTGCTCAAAATCTTGGACTTAATGGGTAAGTGTAAATATGCACAGATAAGGTGCTTGTTCAGAGGTGAAGGGAAAAGGGGGGGGATAGGGGGATAGCACTGTATTGTCTCTTAATAGAAGTAAGATTTCTTTTTGATTCATGGCACTCCGAGTGAAAAAAATGAAGCACAATTAAGTCTTGATGTGGTTGAGAATTAATAGGATACCACCGATAGTGATGTTGCCTCAGGATGAGGCCTTGTTATGCGGTAAGATCAGCGTGAGAACTCGCACTAACGCAAATGAAAGAGTGATGCATACTCTACAGGCACACCCGTTTTGAGCATTTGTTTACATTATCTCTACCCATGGCCTCTCCATTTACTTCATATTCATACCTCTAAATCATAGATTATGGACGCCACTATGAAAGAAAACAACACTGACAGATACAGAAACCGCAATACAATTTCTGATATGAAATAACCAGATTTACATATGTCTATTTACTTTGTTTTCTAAATGCAAATGTACTTACGCAAAGCAACAAAACAAAACATGCGTGCACGATGTTAAATTGCCGGTTTTTGTCTTACTGGCCCTAAAATATAATCCTGATTAAACGCACGAGTGCATGATCACGTGTAGCAAACCCCTTCTGCATCAATAAGACACATGCATCACAAAAAAATCAATAAATCATCGATCAAAAATCAGCTGTTCTTCAACAGTGATCATCGGAAATGAGATCTGCGCATGCGGCTAGTTCAGGAGTTATGGGAAAATTTTATGGCGGACGGAGGGTAGTCTGCTGCGCTCCTTGAAGATGGTAAACAAAGACGTTTAAAGCCTCTGAACATGATCATTTTGAGGATTTGTTAAAACAGAACAATGGAGCAAGATGTCAATGTGAGGGAACAGATCTTTCATGACAACGTGAGGGAGTATATAGTAAGTGTTTACTTTTATTACCACTTCGTTTGAACGCTGTTGTTGATATGATAATCGTGAAATGCTTCGACGAAGGGTCAATGTTCAGACGATCACTCGAAAGTGTGACATTTCACATTTTGGAAGTTTTAGGCTTACATTTACCCATCCTGGCATTTAACTCTGCATACCAAATTTTATCGGGGTTATGTTAACTTTTTTTCTGTTTGTATACTGTCACAGTAGACGCTAGTAACGCTGACGTGTTTTTACTTGATGATTGATACTCTACTACAGCAGATGTAAGATTTATAATTGAACCGTCCATGGCAAGGCAAATATAAGTAAAATCATTAATTAACGCCATTGATCTCCTTACCGATGGGCTGCAACGTCATCCAGTTTACCAATGATTTGTACGCTAACTGATGTATGAATGAATGGGAAACTTTGACAAAAAAAAAAAAAAAGAGTTATTTATGAAATACACCTATGAAATACCAAATTCAAACCAAAGACTTCTCATGGTTCCCATGGATTTCTAAATTTGATAGGTGGAAAAGAAATGCAAAGCTGTGGAAAATAACACTTGTTCATAACTGAAATTAACTTTCAAGTTAATTTTTGCTTTTAATGAGTTGTGACATTACTGCAAAGGTGTTTTAAATTAAAAATTATTTATAAATCATCGTCTTTTCCAGTTTAATTAACATACATGTATTTTAGACAGATATAAAATCCTTGTATTGCAAGCAAGGGATGAGAAAAAATGACATACAACCAGCTAATGAGCTGCTCACACTTAAGACATGCTGTGATTTCAAATAATGGATTGATATATTGAACACAGGAATGAAACAATGTAATGGTTCAATACAAAAGAATCATGAATGTGTTAATGTACATATAATCTGGGTAAGGTTGATGAAGAGTATAGAAGTGAAAAGGAACTTATAAATCATGAAGATAAATAATGCATGATGAGTAACAATGAATGTGTAATAAGGGCTGCACTTGCTGGTGAAAATGGGATGGGGGGGGGGGGGG
>NW_019775658.1:672131-715922 GCF_001039355.2 Lingula anatina | reverse complement strand
ACCGGTAATTAACAAAAGGTTAAAAAGTCAGGTTAAGATTTTCACACCAGGGGCCTGTAATTCATTGTCTGAATGTCATAAATATTGGTGTGAGTTAAATGTCAGACTGGCTGTTACAGCTGCTTTGGTGCCTAGACGATGTCAGTATGCAGTGAATGCTGGTGAGAACTGAGCAATGGTTTTTCCATTTGAAGCAATGATTCAGACTTAAATTTTGATAAGTAGTTAAAAAATATATGGCAGGTAGAATTTGCCTTAATAGAAATACAATATGTAAAGGATCACAATGTTTCATGTGTTATGTCACCATGGACACACCATCCAGTTTCAATTTTTTTTTCAATTGAAATATCCATTTGCTCTTATTTCAGATCTCAGCATTACTATTTATCTTTCTGTATGTGTGCTCATATGCAACCTGTGTTGCCTTTCGCCGGAAAGGAGAAGATGTAGACACAGGTAGGTCTTGCTGTCTGTGCATTATGATATGGCGTGCTAGTGATAAAACTATGCAGGTGTGCTGGTGTTGGGAGTTCATGAAAATGAAACCCTTTAAATTATTTGTAGTGCATTATGGAAATGAAAGTTATAGAGTTTCAGTATGAATGTATTGCTTGTTTGGCAAAAGTGAGCATCACTTGCAAATGTATTAGGTCCTGAGAAAACTTGCTTTCAAATTGGTATCAAATGAAGCTTGTACTCATTTTGCTTTAGTTATTGTACATTTAAATTACTTGCTTGAAATCAAGTGTCATAATCATAGCTTGATTATATAAGAGTTAAAAGAGACACCTGCTCACATTTTACATTTTACTGAAAGAAGAAATATTTCTTTTGTTCTGTTTGAGGTATTTTTGGGTAAATGTAGATAAAAGTTCACCATCCAGTACTGTACTGAGGGAACCTCTTTAATTGATAGGCTAAGGTACTCAATGAACCTGAGATAACCAAGTTATGACAAGATAAAGGGTTGCCTTAACTAGATATAGGTTAACAAGGGCTCCTGCTATTCTAACAATGTTAGAACTTTGTTCTGCATGGGATGGGGGGACTTCGGACCTTGCACCTCTGGCAGGTACTTCAGTAATGCATTGTGTGTACTGCTTACTGTGCTATATAAAAATGATAGTTTTCCTTGCATAACTATGTTTTATGTACCAAAACAGTCTTTGCCAAAAACTTCTTAACCAACTTACCCTTTGAGCCTTCATAGTGTTAAACCATATGGGTCCAAAACAATAAATGGTCAGGAACTTTGAAAAAATGTACTGTACATTAATATACTGGCTAGCCTTAATTTTACTGGCATTGGGCATGTGACCAGTGCTAGCATATCAGACTGATCAAAAGTACATGTTTTTACTCTGTAATTTGTAAATATTTTTTCTCCAGAGTTTTATCTTTTTTGTTTGAATTGGTATAATTGTTCTTAGAAAGGAGATAAATTATTTTGGTGTCATTTCTATTAACCTTTTGCAGGAGGACTTTTAAATGTCATGTCAATTTAGAAACTGCAGTGCAAATACTTATGTGTAGAGTACTAGACACATCTGAAATGTTGCCTCAGCTGCTGAAAAAAAGTTATCAAATAAAACATTGCAGGGACACATTCCTGTATTGGAAAGCGTGAGAAACTTTTGATATGTTGTGCAGTGAACTTATTTTATGGCAAAACTTTCCATGCACTCAGGGGCTTGAGAAAAGCATCTGATTAAGACCTGATCTATGATAATTGCCTAACCTGGTTATTTGCTGAAGACTGGACATGGCCTCTGACCCCAGCAGCAGTGTTTGATCTTCACAGATAACTTAAATCCAGATTAACCTTATATTATCTCTTTACTGGAGGGCTAATGACATAACTTCATTGACTCAGTGATATAAGGAAATATGGTGGCAATTGGTGGGATCCAATATATTACAAAGGAATTGATCATATAATACAATAAAGACCAGCTGTTTGCATGGAGAGAGGCCTGCTGGTTAATGCCTACACCTGGACAACCATTGATGAAGTCTGTTTGGGTGTGCTTATACAGAGCATTTCTACCACAAGACTAGAAATTGGTCTGGTTAACAGACCTTTCCACATCTGTTCTACTACTGGATCTTAGTAATTTTAAGTCTCACCAGCAGCCCCTGAATCTGGATATAGTATACACGTCAAAGATATTGCAATCTGTATTCATAAGTTGTCAGTGTCCTGACCTCTGGTTTACCTCAGGTATTATAATGTGTGATGTAACTCCTTTATTTACTTTTTGATGGTGATTACATTAGACTTGCATTTAGGACTAGTTCATGGAGGAAAGTGGATTATGAAAATACGCATGGCAGATGTTGTCCTGGCAATATTTAGTGCCTTGTTAAAAAAAGATGCTCACCGAAAATCTCCCTCTATACTAAGTCTCTTTTTTAACATCCATAAAGGAGGGGATCAAAGCTGAGCTGGGTTTAACTACACTTTTGTACTGGCTAATTATGTTCAATTAAAACAAAATTATGAAAACTGAAGAAATGTGTAAAAATTATTTAAATTATATCAGCCAAACTGGAAGCAGAGAATTATTTTAGCTATTTGTGTTGCAAGAACCTATGTAATGAAGACTTGGGTACTCGGAAGGGGGAGGGATTTTGGAATGTTTGGCATTTTGAGGTGTCCAGTTCATGTGAAGTTCATTTTAGTATGATTAAGGGATAGGTTGGCGACCTTTGAGCTGGCAGTAGAGAAGAAAAAATTGGACCAAAATAAAGAGCAGTATGCCAAAAATCTATTGACTAATGATCAAGGGTGCAAAGTTCAGAAATTGTCCATAGAGAGCATATTTTTAGCAAGAAAGTAAGAATTGATATGGGAACTATTTGCAGTTGTCTTTACTGTAGCTGACGGTACCTACCTGCCACTAGTTATCTTAGTTAAACAATGTGGAACATATCATATTGGTCCCCTGATCACTGTTCAGCTGTAACCTTTGGTTCAGTCACTATTATGGGCCAGGTGAATGTTGTTGATGTTTACAACCTGCTGTCAGTTAACCATAGCACATAATATCAGATAACCTTGCTTCATTTGTCCTTACAGAACAGGTCTCATACAAAGGTACACTGGACATGGTATATGGCATGCAAGTAGTAAGATATGTTTTGAAAAACTTTCCAAATTTTAGCCAGATGCAGACATTTTTTTTTTCAATGTAAACACTAATATATAAGTCAGCCTTGCTTTAAATCATGAACTCAAAGCATTATGATGTGTCATTTTGGCTCATATTGTCAAGACACCCTTCAATATTCTGTCACAATCCTGCTTTTTGACTTAAAATAATATTGTCCCAGAAAGAGTTAGAGATGGCTCTTCTGGGGTATTGAAGTAATTTTGATGATCAATGAACTTGGTATGAACTTGTATGTGGAGATAAAAAAACAAGAAAGAAAAGGCCAAAGCTGTCAGAGCATGTGGTAGAGCAGAAATCAAGCATATTGTCTATTTGACAAGCTCTGTTATTTGATTTGAAATGAGGTTACAAATAAAAAAAGTGTAAAAAAGAGAAAAAGATCAGTATTTTAATGGGAAGTGATTTGAGGTCTGAGTGACTCACATGTCATCTACCTGTATGTTCTACCTGGGAGGTGACTGCTTGATGTAGATAGGGGTAGACTAGTGGAATCATAGGATGGTAGAGTGATGAATCAGCCTCAGGAGGATGGGGTGTCCTCAACAAGGTACAGAGTCTTTTATTCTGTGAAGATGGGTCAGCCTTTGTAAGGCTTACCTACCCATTTAATCTACCTTTTAACTCACCATAGGGGGCCAGCCGAATGGTACATATATTGGGTTGTACTGAAATAGGTTTACAAACATCTTGACTGGAAACACTGCACATGAAGTCTAGCAGTTCACACTGTTTTATAATAATAATAATAATAATAATAATAATAATAATAATAATAATAATAATAATAGTAGGAAAAATAGTAATAGAAATGATTTGCCTCAATCATCAGAATTGCCAATTTTACAGTTATCAAACTACAGTAGATATGATGTTGATCCTTTCTATGAGAATTCTAATTAACACTTTAATCCAAGGAAAATGTTAGTTTGAAGTGCCATTCCATTTGACCCTGATTCATAAATATTGAAACATTCATTAGATAATGACTCAAGATTGGCACTAGGACATTTATAATTAAGATGTGCAGTACCTCAAGTGCCCGGGGAAGTGATTATAAAAACTGTTGGCTTACAGTTATAAGTATGCATGGTCTATCTCGGCATCTTTCAGAGGAAGTTGATGGTCAGATAGCATGTTGAAGATATCTGTAGGATGTCTGACTGGCTTGATAAGGTCAGGGTTACTGATTGCCCTTTGAGAACCATCTCTGTAATTACTTGTTATAGAAAAGTAAAGATTGATTCATAATAGTTTTTTTAAGGGAATGAATAAAGTAAGAGGCAGATTGTTCTCAATGCAACATCATGATTTTCTTCTTTTCTAGCTAAATTGAAGCACAGATTTTGCAAAGGTTTTGCTTGACCAAACACAAGTGAATGTTTTCATGCATTAGGTTTTTCAGAAAATGTTCTTGTTACTTTTAGTTCTGAATTTGGGTCTACTGCTATTCAAGTCCACTAGAATAAAGAAACATTTTGTCAAAAGCATTGGTATTTTCTTTTCTGTTTTAAATTGATACAATGTTTCATGTACCCTGTAAGTGGACTTCTCCAGATTGATCTGGTCAAAACACTTAACTTAAAGTGTATAACTTGTTCAGATTTTTTTCCATACTAAAGCTCATGTGTAAAAAAAACATCCCCCAGTATGACACTAGTTTTTGTGGCACTTCCCTACTTAATTTCATGCAGGAGTTGACATTTTAGTAATACCTATGAAACATCATATGATTACTATTGTCATCTTGACTAGAGTTAAATTTACCAAATGGAATGTGAGCTACATGCTAGAAGAGAAAAGTTTTGAAGATAGTCCAATTCCCTGCGGTCAGCTGTCTGCAATTGTTGAAGGTAATTCTGGCATGGTTCACTAAGCTTGTCTTAAGTTACAGAATCTTTTTAACCATAACTATGAGTTGGAACTGATATATAAAGACATGTTTTTGCTGAAAAGTTAAAGAGACAGTCATTTTGACAGCTCTTTAAAGCAATTGGCTATGGAATATTAGCATCTGTGTGCATTTTTCTGGCTCGCTGATATATCTTTTCTTATTATTATTTGGTGGAATTTTTGCAGTTGAGTATACTAGAACAAAAACTAGTGAACAAGGAAGAATAAAAAAAAAAAATAATGATCTTACAGTCTTGTCAAACAATCTGCTTGCATTAACTGCTCAAACATCGTGCATTTTTATCAGAAGCATGCCATAAATGTTGTTAACATGAAAACTTTATCAGAGATTAATGCAAGTTCATGCATTTTTTCAATCCTGTATAGCAGAGACTGACAGGAAATTCAAGTATGAATGCCTGGTGGCTTTTATATATCTCTAGCAGTACAGGGTTACAGTGAGACCTGTGGGTTTTGGAAGCCTGTATTCTGCATTTCATACAGTGTTGAATAAAAAACACACAATAGACTTCATGGCTATCAGTCATATTTTCCTGATAAGAACATGGCTTTGGGCATATTTGTTTTAAGGTAAAGGCAGATACTACATTGTTTACTTAACTGTTCATAGGGCAAAGTAGCATTTCATAGTCTACACCTACACCTGGCAAACTACCAGGTGAAAAAGCTCATTGACCTAACAAACCTGGGCACTATGTCAAGACAACATTCCTTGTTCTGAGTACTATGCTAGTATCTTATTAAGCGATTATTCTGCCAAGTTGCACATCTCAGTTGAATGGGGTCTTGGTTTTATATTTAGTGGTTATGTCAAATCATTTCTGTGAAACTCTGTAAATGTATTATTCATAAGTCTCTATCCTCTCCCCCCCTCCCTCTCTCCTCTTTCTTTCTGCTTAGTTCTGACAGTAAATGACATTGGTTAGATGAACATTCAGTTAGATGGCATATTGGTGGACCAGTGACCTTCTTGATTTTTTACTTTCAAATTCAAAACACTTCAGAATAATGAAAAAAAGTGTGAACATACCACCACAACATGTATAATATATCATCATTAAAATACCAGCTATAAAATCACTGTACTACTTCAAAAATAAAATGTATAACTTTTTTGCAGTAACTGTATACCACTTCCTTTGTTTTCCCACATAAATATTTTGATGGTGGTGTTCATAGCTCAGGGTCATGGATTAGTTATTTATGGTGCTGGCATGGGCAACTGCCAGCACAGTACAGTGTATCAAACTGGGTCCATGAATAGTAGCACTGGTGGTAGTAAATGATTATTTTGAAAAGGAATGAGCGTGTGTGCCTGCATATTTGTGAAGAAATGACTGAATGAAGAAATAAATAAATAAATAAATAAATAAATAAATAAATAAATATATTTTTGCGTGAGAGGCATTGATAGTAATTAGTAAATAATTATTTAGAATGAAGGCAAGAGTATGTGTTCCTGAGATAGAAGCAGTGTTAAATAATATCAGAGAGAGAGAGAGAGAGAGGGAGAGAGAGAGGCTGTTTGTGTGGAGATGCGATGTAACAGAATGTGTAGTGTTTGTATCAATTTGATAATTGTCAATATATAATTATGTTCTTTGAAAGTGAATCTGGATGAATAATATTGCTATATGTATTGTATGTAATTTTTATTGATAATTATGCAAAATTTGACCTGAATTACCTAGGGCCGGTTTTATAAACTGGCATGGGATTGTCATCACAACTATATACATCAATTATCTGTACTGTATTACTTTGTGCTAAAATTGTCACACTTGGTGATTACAACTTGTCCTCCTTGGTAATTCAGTGATTGATTATGTGTTCACTTCATTATCATATAATGAATGGCTATTCATCCCTTTATTTCTAGATGATGAAGATGCCACAGTCAACAGAATCTCGTGAGTGTGAATTTAATGCCAATTTTGTCACAACAGTTTTTACGATATTTTATGAAACCACTTTTAAAGTTAAAAACAAGATTAAACCATAAAGCTAGATCTCACAAAGAAAACATATTACTGTAACATTAACATAGTTTTTGACAATAATTGCATAATTGACATTGCTATTTGTGTCATATTGCTGTCTCTTTCATTGCTTCTGTCATTGTTATTCCAGGCTGTGGTGCTGTACATTCACTCTGGCGACGTCAGTGGCTGCAGTATTACTTCTCCCCATCTCTATCATCAGTAATGAAATCCTCCTCATGTATCCAAGGAGCTACTACGTCCAGTGGCTTAACTCATCGCTCATTCATGGTGAGTGCTAGTGTCATCTATATTGCATTGCAATGCTTGTCCAAGTCCTATTGTACCACTGTCACATGTACAACCACTTATAGATTAATTTCCAGGACTAATTTGTTCTGACAACATTTTAATTTGTTCTGACAATATTTTACACAGAAATGATCCTGCAACATCATCAATCAAGACAATGGATCAACCACGGACTATGAATCAATCAACTATGGGATGTGGGCAGAATCTCTCTGACATCTCTCTCCCGATTTCTGTTAAATTTAAAATGATGAAATGAATCAGTACTTACACTAAAACTATTACAAACTTTTAACTGTGAAATTTAAATGATAACTGAGACTTATTTTGCTTTTTTTTTCAGGGTTGTGGAACTTTGTGTTCATCTTTTCTAACTGTGCCATATTTGTCCTCATGCCTTTTGCTTACTTCTTACTGGAGTCTGAAGGGTTTGCTGGGTCTAAAAAAGTAAGTTCCCCTAATGAAGCTTGTTTAATACTGAAACCTGTTTAACAACTTGTTTAGTAACTAGTCCTATTTTTTTGGAAGTAGTAGGAACATGGTAGAAGCAACTTATGCTCATATTGAAAATACATTTTCTTTCAGAAAATCAGTGTGCGTCCAAGTTCTTTTGAGTCTTGCCATCTATACAATATTTTATTCCATATTGTGTTCAGATTCGGAATGCATCTAAAAAGTGAAAGTTGAAGAAAAATGGAACCTTAAAAAACAACATCCCCTTTGTTTCATTCCTTTCCAGGGTTTAATGGCCAGAGTCTATGAGACTGCAGTGGTACTGTGTTTGCTGGGAGTTATGGCTTTTGGCTTGGTGTTTGTTATCACAGCAGTTGTGGATGAGGATAAATCAAGCAGACAGACACTATGGGGTGAGATATAGCACACCGGCACACCACACATACCAGTGTAACAACTGTTTGGGATTGTCATATAGGGATTGGTACAGTTCACTGTGAGCTGGAGTTTAGGTTTTGGGAGGGGGGGGGGGGATTGCCATCTGCTCATGGAAATGTACTTAGAGTATGGTGCTAAATCAATCAATGAGAGAAAATATCAGTTTCATTGTAGATCTGTCAGTGCTATTTTTTAGATAATCTAGAAGAATGAGATTGATTTAAAATGATATATGAAACTCCTGAAAATAAGATTTTTTAAACATGTAATTGCATTTGTTTTTAGATTTTGAATATGCACTGGAAGTATTACTACTGTTTCAGATATTTTCTCTTTGTGGGTAATATTTATTCACCCAAATTTTTTATGCTGATCAGTTTGATGAGAGAGTGATATATTGACACGCACGCACACACGCACGCACACACACACACACAGAAAGAGAGAGTTTTCACATTGAACTCTACATATCAAGTGGTTGTTGTGGTAAAAAAAAAAACGCAGTTTTGTGGTCAAAAGGTGACATATTTCATTGTAGAGTGACTTGAGGTCTGTTCAGAACATTAACACAGTCATCTATGGCATCTTGTTGGTGGGATGCGGTTGAAGACACTGAGAGGTCATTCACAGTGAAAAATGGCCTTAAAGTAGTGATAATGTACAGCCAAGCCTTTGTGGGTAGTTACTGGTACCATGACCAAAAAACACACAAAGTAAACGCATTTTGTGACCATAAAGTCGGTCCATTTTTTATTCTGGTGGTTCGCAACCAAACAGTTGTTCTATGCCTGTTTAAGTTGAGTGCAAATATGACTGAAGATTAATGAGGAATGCATTCTTGGAAGAGAGAAGCATTCTGGGACTTTCTCAGAAAAGTTAACAGGTGGAAAGACCCAGGCCAGTTCTGCACTAAAAAATCCAGTCATATTTTCTATAAACTAAAAAAATATATATAAAAAGTAAAATAAAGTTTGCTTTCAGATAAAACTCACTCAACAGTTAAATGTTAAATGATTTAGAAGGCATGAGGTTATGTAGGGTTAACTATGCCAATATTAAGCAAGTGTTCAGAACATCAACACACTTGTACTTGGCTTTTAAGGGTTATTTTACTATATTGTTTTCCAGATGGATGCAATATTCGGTTTCCTCTGAATTGATGTACTTTGAATTGAACGTGGTTTCTGATGTATTGACGCAGACAATTTTGATTAAGTAACAGATGAGGGAATATTGAGCACTGGCTGAAAAAAATGCAGACAGATAAACAAGTATTGATCAATGTAACCTTGAACACAGCTTGCAAAGAACATATGATTTTCCATAGTGAATGTTATTTCTCTTCAAGAGTTTGGCCCATTCTGTACAATTAAGCATATTTGATGGGACTTTTTTTGTTCTTGGTGAGATTTATTTGGTAAGGTGCAAATGGACTTGGAAATCAGGCAATTTTTCTGTCAGTTTGCTTTAGGCGCTTATAGCCTTTCAAATGGCTTGTTAGCACTATACATTTTCTTGGCCAGTTACAATAATACTGTATATTTTAAATAGTTGATGTTTATATATTTCAGACCTGTGGGACTACTACCTTCCTTTCCTGTATTCTTGTATTTCACTGCTGGGTTGCTTGGCTTTGCTAAGTAAGTATATGATATCAAATTAATAAGTGTAATCCTGTGATGCCAGCATTTGGCACATAGTCTGTATGATTCATTCAGCACATGAATATGCCACTTAACCACTTAAATGTCTTTTCCTTTTCCATTATATTTTAGGTGTAATAATCAAATTTGTCCAATATTTATAACATTTATTTAACTGAATAATGACAATATTGTTATTCATTTGGGCCATTCAGAAATCAGCATGATTTGTTATATTGTGTAATAGAATATGGAGACATTACTGAACAGAATGTAACCCTTCACAAGGTATATATATAGAAATACACTTATATGAATGTATTGCGTAACTATGGAAGGTGAGAAGAACTTCTGCCTACAAGATGGAGGATCACAGACTAGGTAGACTAACACTCCATTTCCATAGAATAGATCGACCTACTTTGGATCGACCTAACTCCCTGGGGGTTCGCGCTGAATAGCTGTCAGCCGGGCGGACACGAAAGTTAATTGCCCCTTACGGCTTGTAGTGGGGATTATCTGATGGTAGTCTGGTGAGACTCCCCGCGGTGATAGATCGATCTAAAGTTGTGGGAATAGACCCTAAGTTTTACATTGGGCTGGACAAAGTGTGGAGGAGAGTGAGAGTTATATTGAGGGAAAGGGGATTCCTAATCTATGGATACATTATAAGGACTAATGTGGCAGGCACTCTTCATGACACAAAAAATGATGTTTGCTTTGATGAAAGGTTCTACTTTCATTTCAGTTTGCACTCCAGTGGGGTTTGCCCGCCTGTTTACAGTGATGGGCCAGCTTGTTGTTAAACCACAGGTAGGTTATGTTGAAAACATTGTGACTCTTCTGGCCAGTCAGTGTTCAGAACATTTACTGTCTTGATGAATTGGTGCCAGTGCCCTTGTGTTTTAATTAAATTTCTTATTCCATTTTCTGTCAACAGGACTTACTAGTGATGCTGTTTTACTAGTGTGTAAATCACATCATAAAAGATAAGTTATTACTTCTGTAGGTATTTAAGTATTCCCCCTCTTACATTTAATAACACTAGTGGGCTAGATTTGGTCTTAAAGTGCAATTTAAGTTCACAAGTGATCTTACACGATCTTAATCATTACAGCAGTAGTCTTAAAATGGACTGATTCTGCTTTTAGATCTAAAATGTTCTAACTTCTACTTAAGTGATCAAGCAGTTTCCTCCCCTCACGATGGGGGATACCTCGCCTCACAATAGAGGACACCTCTGCTCACAATAGGAGAATGTGTAAGGGGAGACAACTTAATTGGCTGTCAGACTAGAAATGGTCTTACTCATGTTTTAAGATCATGTAAGACTATTTGTGTTCTTAAATTGCATTTTAAGACCAAATCAAGCCCACTAGTGTAAGGGAACTTCAAACTGATAACTCTTGAATATTGGAAAGAAAGTATAATCATTGATATATATATTCCAAGCATGAATGTTTATTTTATCTGTGATGGTAATTCAAGTGTATTTACTTCATAAGCCTGGCTGTTGTTTCAGTTCCTGAGAGATATAGCAGAGGAGCTGTACACCACACAACTTGAAGAGGATGATCTCAAGAGAAAGATCAAGCAGCGTAAGCATTACTGATAGCTAACTGAAAATATTATTAATCAAAACAAAATAAATCAAAATCAGGAAGGAAAAACTATGTATTCAGTTCTCCAAGTACTGCTCTGTATGTGGAAGCTGGAAATTAGTGTTTGGTTCCAGAAAATAGCTCAGCTTTTTACTGTAATACATGTGTATAGGAATAATACAAAACAAATTCAGTAATTATCAAAGGAGATTAAATAAACATAGAAAATGCCAGTTTTGAGTGATGAAGGTCAAGTTGTCACATTGTTCTTACACAGGGCTTAATGTTAACAGTGTTTTGCAAACATTAAAAATGTCAGATAAAGTTCAGGCTTAAGGTAAAGATCCAGAACAAACCATTTTCATGATAGCAATTATTTTTTTTGACCAAAGTTGTATAGCTTGTATTTTTATTGTTGATATTGATTCTTTTGTTGTTTAACAAGAACAAGAGTCATTATTTTGATATGAATATATCTGTAGGTGTAACTACCACCAGCAATGGCAGAACCATTGCCAATGGACACAATGGAAGCTGCAATGGAACATCAGAGTTGAGAAAAAGATTAGAAGATGTTCAGGAGGAGAAGCAACAGTTGGGTAAGGAAATATGTTTTCCCCCCCTTTTTTAGCAGAGGGGAAATGCTTGTGGAAAGGGATTTTTTTCGGTAGGAGAGGGGTGTATAAAAGTTCTCCATACAGCATTTGGTTTAAATGAGATATATAAATCAGTGTGTTTGAATACATGTGCTTATGTGTCCCTGAAACCATTGAAAACAATGACCTAAATGCTAACAGCTCCCATTTATAGCAGGTACTTCAATATGAAATGATTAAAAGTTGTGGGTATCACCAGTAGGAAAATTGACCTGTAGAAATTGTCTTATTTCAGAAAAGAGACAACAGATATCATCCTTGAGGAGAAATGTGGGCTATCCATTGATGATGCTTCTGTTGTTAGCCTTAACTGTGAGTATTTGATGTTTCTCCATTGTAATTCAGGGAGTTGCATGAAATTTTCTAAGTACAAATAAACTAAAAGGTGTTTGATATACCGTTTTAGAAGTGAAACAGTCTAGTATGTAATTATGGTCTTAAAAGGATCATTCTGCGTCATTATTGATAGATTAATTCCTGGTCTGTAGTTTATGTTAATTCAACTGTATTATTCTTTCAGGCCTTATCAGTATTATGGGTGGCTCTGAACACATTGCTGTTGGTGTTTGGGGATAAAAAGTTACCTGTGGGAGGCAAGGTATGTCTCTCTCCAGTGTTTAAGTGGTGAAAAACAGTTCTCAGGTGATGGGTGTATATTTAATAGATGGGGGATAGAAAAATTAGTACATTGATGCATATGAACTCGGGGTCCCTTAATGGAATCTTGATAGTCCATTAAATGAATATTAATTACAATACTAGTAGGTACGTTTGAAAAGTGCCGGAAGTGTCGAGAAAATAAGTGTGTGTATGTTGTGCTGAATGACTGTTTTAGTAAACCCAAAACCTAAAACCTAAACATACTGTTTTCTTTTTCAGGATATAGTCCTTGGTTTGTCTTCACTGTCTGCCCTGGGACAAGTTGGTGCTCTGCTGGAGATAGCTCTCATTTTGTATCCTTGATATAATAGAGAACTTAGCATAATGCCAGATAACATTCAAGCACCAAGTCATGTGGGGAAAAAATGGAAACTTAATTCCACAGTCTGCTCATCATGAAGTGTATACAATTGAAACTTTCTAAGACCACAATTTATTTATCCCATGTGTTGTAGTGTAAATGTCAAGACCAGGTCCATTGTCCTCAACACCTTCCTCAGATATTTCATGTTAGCCTCAGTGGTTGGATTCTACAGCCTACGATTCTTCCGCCGCCTGCAACCCAAGCCTTCTGACACCACACTTACCCAGATCATCGGCAACTGTGTAGTCATACTGGTGCTCAGCTCAGCTCTTCCTGTGCTATCCCGGATACTGGGTAAGTTACTAATATGTGCTTTCCAGGATACTGGATAATATAAGTAGCCCTGTTATTCAGGACAGTTTGTAAGTTGCTCTTTGCTGCTAGGATACTAGAGAAGTTGCCCTGTTATTCAAGGTCCTGTGTAAGTAGCCCTTCGCTGCCCTGGATACTGGGTAAGTAGACCTGTGTTATCATCGATACTGGATAAGTAGCCCTGTGCTGTCATGGATACTGGATAAATACAATGTAGTTTTGTGCTATCCTGGATACCAGGTAAGCAATTAAATCTTGCAATTTAGAACACAAGTGGCACCATGCTACCACATGTACTGGTACAGAAGACCTATTCTTTTAGGTTGGGAAGATGGATTTATACAGAATTCTAATCCTTATATCACAATTTTTTAGACCATTTATTCATTTGGAATTTGTTCAGGGACTTTAAAAAACAACTAAGTTTTTACAACGCATTCCAGGTATAACAAACTTTGATCTTCTCGGAGAGTTTGGGCGCCTGGAGTGGCTGGGAAGTTTCTACCTAATCCTCACCTACAACCTGGTGTTTGTCTCCTGCACAGCTCTCTGTCTCTTCACCAAGTTCACTGCCACCATACGCAAGGAAATTGTCAACCGTTTGTGGACAGCACTGCGCCGTGTTAAGACAAGATCCTGGTCTACCAGTCAGACAAGTGTGTCTACTCCTACAGTGGGAAAGGAAGAGTGAAGGCTTAGGCATGGTGGGAACAGTACATAATTGGTATGGGGACAAAGAAAAGACATCATAAAGGCGTATGCTAACCTGGAAGGTTGAAAGGCTTTGGTGAAGCATGGGCCTTTGACTTAAAGAAACCTCATGTATTGCTTTTAAGGCTGAGCTATATTAGCTTGCATTTGAGTGTTCAAATGAGACAGTATTTTGCTTGGTTATGCCAGTGCAAACTCTAAATGCCAATGAGCAACCTGAATTGCAGCACCAGCTTTTATACATGTCAGGAGGGCCAAGGTACATTGTCACTTTGTATCAGCTATCAGTGGACCAAGCTTCTTTGCCCTCTGTGGTCCAGTGCAGGATAACCCTGTACAAGGTAACCGTCCGGGACCAGCAAGGACATAAAATACAGCCAACACAATCAGCATTAGAATTGACTCACATGCTGCTGTTGTGAAGCACGCTGAGAGAGGCAGAATCAAGAGTTCATGTTGGGTCTCTCTTGTATCAGCTACCTTTGGAAGTCCACAGTTTTTATGTAGAGTGGACTCTAGTCCTTAATCACACACCTGGCCAGTTGCATGAAAAAGTTGTCTTTGTGATGGAAAAGATGTGATCAAATGAAAATTGACTGAACAAGTTAAAAATTCTGGTCCAAGTTGTGTAATAGTCAATAGCAACAGCTAATGTTGTGTAACATACACGTTTTTATTTGATTTATGTGAATACCAGAGGCTTCACTTGTACATAGTGTTTTTATACCAAATGAACAAATTGATACAAACCCTTTTAATGTTGATTTTATTGTAATAACTGATGCTTTTCATTCAAGTTTTCTATCTCTGTACAGTTAGGTGGTATATGAACAAAGCTGAGTGGCAGGAAGAATGTTAGAATGGTGAATGGTTAACTAGGGCCCAAAAGAAATATTTTACATAAGGCTAGCACTTGAAAAATATGATTGTTGAATGCATTTTATTGCTTATGTGTCATTTAAATACAAAAAAGCAAGGCAGTGTTTTTTAATGATAAAGAAAACCTGGATTTTTTATCAACTAATCTTGTTGTTATTAAAATCAAGCTTAAAATAAAGCATTTGGTTTTTGAGGCAAAATTTAAGCCATTGCCATGTAAAACAATCCAACAAGTGGAAGATGTATGGAGAGGAAGCAGTCTGTATAGTTGATTGTAGTAGTAGAGGCACTAATATATGACGGAATTCAAATGTTGATGTGATCGTGACTTGTATTTCTCTTGTAAAATATCCTCAGGTTTTATTGTTGAATATTTAAGGGACAGATCCTAGCAATGCAGATCAATGCAAATATAGTATATATGCTTATAGACATGGATGGAGAGTATTCATTATAGCAGCATTAGCTTTTAATTGGCTGTAGGAACATTTATTGAGTTGGTATATATCTTGCCATATATCCTTGCTGTAAGATTGGGTGCAGTGATCAATACATGTACTGCATGCTGTAAGATCAGAAAAAATTCTTTAAATGTTTATATCCTTGCGGTAGCATTAAGTGAAGCTCAATTTATATCCTTGCTGTAGGATTAGGTACAGTGCTAAATTTATATATCCTTGCAGTAGGATTAGGTGCAGTGCTTAATATTTATATCCCTTTGGAAGTATCAGGAGCAGTACTAAACTTCCTTGCAGTAGGATAAGGCTTAGCACAGAATGCATATATCCTTGCCATAAGTTTGGTTTAAGCAGTGAATTTATGTACAGAACAGCATTCGAGAGAAATCCTTCCCATTAAAACACACCTATTTACAACAGTCATGTAAATAATTAAACACTATAAATTTAGTTATCTTAGCAGTGATACAAAACACAACCAACAGAAACAGCATTAAAATTAACACACTACCAACCACACACCACTGAAAGCTTACATGAATTGCTCACTAAGGCTGTGTTTACATCAGGACTATTCTTAACTGGAAAGGGTCTTATTAGATGTTTAACAACACAGAGCTGCTTGCTAGAAGCCACTGACCACTCATATCAGGCATTACAATACATTTGATTCAATAACTTGACTGTGTGTTTGAAATATCCGTAAAACAAACCCTATTAAAGGAGGGTAAGTTTTTTTAAGTTGGCTTTAGGTAAAAGATTTTTTGGGGGGATGGGGTGGGGTCTTAAACAGTCCTGTTAAAAAAAAAACAAAGACAAGTGAAGTAGTTCAAGACCAAAGATATATTGCATAACTTACAAAACATCGAAAAATTTACTTACAGACCCACTTTATTAATCTGCAAGGGAACATTTTACTACTTTAACCAAAGAAGCTCTCCGAGGACTGATTTTAAGTTTTATACATGGATTATCGGTGCATTTACTTCTTAATTAAGCAATTTAATCGCAGTGCTAGTCCTTGTTCAGTAATGTTCAACAGCCAAGACAATCATATTGTGCTAGCGCCAAAGCTGTTCAGTAGAATCAAAATTGTTATAACTTATGGGAGGCAGTGTAGGAAGGCAACAGTTATACAACATCTCAGTTGTTGAAAATATTTTGTGTATTTTGGTACCAAGCATAATGACCAGACTGTCACTAATGAAGAACAGCATGCACTGTCGTAGTGGTTTACCTAGTATGGTTCTCCTCACCATTGGCAATGGGTAGACTTTTTAAGTGCACAGATTCTATACAAAGTTTTAAAAATAAAACTGTTTGTATAGAATCAATGTCAATTGGATATCAAAATTTTCATTATAAAACATGCCTGTATAACTAGTGTTGAGTGTGCAGGAAAGTATAACTATATTTATGGTGTGTGGTGATCCCAAGTTCTACCCCAGTCTGGTGCAGTTATGGGTAACCCCCATTTAATGTGAAGTGTATCATTTTAGATATAACAAGAATTAGAGTGGATTTCTGGAAATGATATATGAGATTAAGGACTACTTCAATGTAATTGTTGGCTCTGTTGCCTTTGTTATGAATGCTTCCTATGCTCAAGTATTCACTGGGAGCCATTGTGTAAAATGTTGTATAAGAAAAGTGACTGCAGAGGATGGGGGTTCTTGTATTCGGAATATTTTGCATTGATCATAAGGACACAGGGGATGATTGTTGCCCCGTTAAATAATATTAGAATTTTTAAGAAGCATATTTGTCCAGCTCAAGGCTTTAAAGTGTAGTAGATGACACAACTCCTTGAAAGTTGTAGAATGTTTCTTATGGAAGTTGTTATTCATTTACTTATTTTTTTAATGCATAACCTTATTATTTTATAGTCATGAAGTTTCTTTACAATGATAAAAGAACAAACTTTTTAATTTTTTTTATGTAACATACTTATAACCAACTGTGTTGAATCAGTAACATATTAATCATATTATAACATTACTGTACATTAAAAGATTGTATTTATTATGTCTACATGACTTAGCAGTAGCGATTTCAATTCTTTATGAAATATTGTAAACAAAGTATTTTTGTAAAATTGCATTGAGACAGACATGGTTAGATTTTGTATAAAACAGCACATAGGAAACAGTTTCTACCAAAAGATTTTTAATAATAATAATAAGGTATGGAAACATCACACATACAAACACACACAGTTAAAAAAAAAAAGCTAAATGTTTGCAATGCGCCTCTCTTGTATGTTGCTAACCATGTCTGTTAGAAGTTTTTAACCCAATCATTGTGTTGTTAATCATTGTGTAGCTATCATAATACTGAGGCAGTATAACATGTCATTGTACTGTTACTGTTGCTATCAGCATGAAGTATTGCATCGGTGCCAAGGTGGATATACATTATATAATATACATATGATACATGAATTATTTGCTAATTTGTATGAAAGTGAATAAAATGTTGAAAATAATACAGGCATTTATGTTTTAAATCAGTTTTTTTTACGTTTAAAATAGTTACATTACAACTGTTCATAAATATTACAAAAAAATAGCTAAGGTTACATTAAATGTTTGCATTTTAATGATAATTATATGTATTATTAAGTTATTTCTTTACAAGCTTTTTCCATGGAAAAGCGCAATTCCGCGTTTTTAATTCAATTCTGATGGTTCCTGAGATTTGTGAAGATCTGCAATAAAATCTGGCTCAGAGTTTTTTTTTTTAACCTAGGCTCATGACTGGATTCTGTTTGACTAAAAAGATAAAAAGCAAAATTAATATTTGCAACTTGTTATTGTATCGGTTTATAAATATAAAATTAACTTTTCTTCATTACCTTATTGACTGTTTAAATAATGATAACTTAAGGTGATTTTGGAACCATAATTAAAACCTGTAGGTGACCTATAACTGTAATATAAAAAAGAAAACAATAAAAAAGGAATATTTAAAACTTGAACTTTCTACATATACACTGTCAAGTTTTATAATTTCAAATAATGAATCAAAACAGAGATAACAACAGGGGCGGATCCAGAGATATTTTCTGACAGTCTTCCAAATTATCTTTGTTGATCCATCCACCATTTTTGACCGTCTTCTGACAGAAAAAATTAGATACCCCTCAATGTAAACTTAAAAATCTGACCGTCTTCCGGAAGACCCAGAAGACGGCCTAAATCCGCCCCTGAACAAGATATAGTACTAAGTCCACATGACAGAAGGCAATGCAGCTTCTTTTGAATCTAAAGATGGCAGCAGCATCTCTTCCTGTAGGAAGCCCATTGGCCAGCAGACCAGGTGACCTTTGACCTTCTTGAGCAGCCCCCTGGCTAGACTGGGACTGCTTTCACTCATGGGATTCTTGGCACAGTATTGCTCTAGTTCAGCGTAACTCTGGACCTGGTCACTGGGGAGGCATTTGAATACCTAGAGGAAGAGATATGTAATAACACACAGTTTCAAAAAATACTAGTAAAATAATACAGAATAATAAATAAAAAGAAAAATAAAATAACTGGCAATGACAGGCACAATATACTAGTATGTTCTTAACTTCCAATGAAGCCATTATATATGTGTAGTATTCATAGCTTAAAATGTATCATAACGCAAACTCTTTAAATTTCTGAATGATTTGTGTTCACCTAATGCCCTGTGAGGGGCTACAAGAAATCTTAAGAAAAGCTTTTGGGTGCAACCTGTCCAGCACCCTGGGTTTCAGAGACTACTAGAACCAAACTTCCGGTACCACCATGCCTAGAAATCATCAGAAGCTTGTTGATAATGCTGGCAGAGGTCAGAGCTCCCTCTACTAAAGGACCAATTCAAATTCAAAATGTCCCAGAGTCCTTACCCTTTCATATGTGGCAGTATTCAGTGATGCCTGTTTTATCCAGGTTCCTCTGTAGAAAGAATCGATCACAGGATCCAGAAGCTTACTGTTGTCATCCTCTACATAACCAAGGTGCTCCCTAAAGAAAGAAAATACACATAAAATATTTGGGCTATCATCTCTAGGCACAGTATATATTTGGGTTTTATACTTCGCATTTTTAGAACCAATTCCCATATGAAATGATACACAAATTCATCATCAGTAAAGCTAAATAGCAACTCTGGGGTATTAAATTCAAACCCAATTCACCTTTTTGAAAATGTCTTGACTTGTTTTCTGTCGCATTTTGGATGTCATTTCACTTAATGCCATATTCAATACCAAATATTCTCTCTCACCTGAACAGGTTGATGCGTAAACTTTGGGCAAACTTGCCAGCCTGGAAGACTTCTCCATCCATTCTAGACTCCACAGTCTCTGTGTCCTGACAGGGAAAAGAAATAATTTACAGAGACAAATTTAAGAATCATTTTCTGGACATGCAATGCCTGTCAATGAGATGATTACTATGATGATCATGGCTACTGGTGTGCTATCCACTTAATGACTAACTGAATGTACTTCCAGAAGTGGATTAAGACTTCTGGGTATTGGAATGTGAGCATAAATCCAAAACAATCATTCTTTCTTTTTTGAGGAGAGAGAGAGGGAGAGAGTTGGAAGAAAGAGAAAGGGAGGAGGAGGAAGGTTACAAATGTTTAGTTAAATGACAAGTCTAATAACCAAATGTACCAGAGTACATGACAGCTCCAGCAATTTACCTCAAATATCATGGACACCTCACTGTCCAGATCTCCCAGCATGCTCCTGTCATTTATGTTAGCTGAGCCAATGATAACTGTCGTATCATCCACTATAAGAAGTTTGCTGTTGATATAGATGATCTCTGTTATCAGCTTTCCTCCAAGCTCACTGTGAGATCTCAGGCTGCATACAGAGAGATACTTCGAAGGGTCCTCAACTAAATGAATAATATAATGAATTAATGCACTTTTTTGGGGGGATCGTGTGGGGGGTTAGAGGGTCATTTTTAATAAGCAGATCCTAATTTTTTAAGTTACTTATTCCATAAATTTTTTGTAACTTTCATAAGGTTGAGAGAAATGTGATATAAACGTGAAACTACATGGAAAGGTATCGCAACTCGCTACTGTGAATATACTAGGCACTGCCATTACCATTATAATAACAACTTGACAAATTTGTTACAAGTGAAATTGAGGACCTGTATTTTGTTTCCTCTGTCATTAGATTAACAGGCTTTACTAAAAAGTGGTTTATGCATACCATCCTGCTGAAGTTTCCCCAGGAGAGACTTCTCTCCCCTGCACACAGAGGTGTACAGCCAGTAGCTCATTATTTGGTTGCCAGTGGGGACATCTGCAGTGTATTCTCCCTCAAATCCTGGCACCAGGGGGAGCAGGATGTACACACGGAATGACTCTTGATTTCTGAAATTTGCGGCAGAGTTAAAAGTAGAATAAAAAGGGATGAACTTTCATGTATTTTCTACATAAACCACATGTTTACTTAATATCAGTATAATGTGCATATACAAGATTCTATGTTTGTCTTTGATTCAATAGTACACTTATACAAAATTTACCAATATAACTGAATTACCAGGATAGAATCAATAAATGTGAAATTCAATACTTAACTTTTAAGCCATCTTGTGAAAAATGTCTCACAGACTGTAATCTCAGCAATATACTTACCTGTGTGCTTCCATAATCCTCCCATAGAGGGCGTCACATATCCCATTTGACACCTCTGACTTGTCACCACAGCGACTGATCAAATACTGACTCTAAAAAGTAGAAGAACTAAAATAACATATATATTGTATAATAAGTTGTGATTGAATAATTGTGAAGATAGAAAAGGGTTATTTAAAAGATGGCTGCAAAATCACCATACTTTTGTGAGCAATTCTTAAATTTACTACCAGATTGCCAGCCAATTATCTGAACTTTTTTGCAATAATTTTCAGTATGTTCTTATGGACAATGAGGTCTCAGGTCACTTCCTCTGTTACCCCCAAACAATCAGCAAAGTGCTTCCTTCTTCTGAGACACTGCAAAGATGTGACTTACTTCAATGTATATATAGTGCTTGGCAGTCCTGATGGCATGGATGTAGGCATTCTGTATGGAGCTCTCTGTCATCTCCATTCCACTGGACCAACGACTGGCGCTACGGAGAACCTGGAAAGAAGGATAACTCCATAAGAGGTTTCAGTGCTGGGCATGGAATCATTTACATTTTAAGTGCCTTTAACTTTTCAGCCCACTGGTTATTTGAATTATAAATATGAAATAATAATCAAAAACAACTGCCTTAAACTTCACTTATAGCATTTTATTGTTTTTAATGCATAAGTTCAGTGTAAAACTGAAAGCTTTTTGATGTGATTTTACAATAAATAATAATAATAATAATAATAATAATAATAATAATATAACATATTTACCTGACATTTGCAGGACAGAGATGTAGCTTTTAGTTGCTCAGGTATGGGCACCCAGTCATATGATTTAGGGACCAAATAGGGGTAGACAGGGTTCTGTTTGCATCTGAGATACTGAAACATAAACAGTCAATAAAATATACCATATAAACAAATAGAAAGCTTTAGTTGGTGCACTTGACAATATATTACACCTTCAAAATGTGCACTTTATTATAACTGAAGGAAAACATATACAGCTTACAAAGAATTAAAAGATTCAACTCCAGTTTAAGAAAATGATTACATTCAAAACCAAAGAAAGTAAAAAGTGGTCTTAGCACCCCCACCTTTGCATGATTCCACCTCTGTATAAAATGCCTGGCTGTGTCTCTTGCTGCTTTCCCATACACCACACAGCCAACATCATGCCATGGGATGCGGGGGACTGTCAGGCGGTCTACTGTGTCTGGAACATACGCAATTGTGACTGAGACATATTTTAATTGATTTATTGTTTTACAACAACCTTACCATATTCTTTCACATGTCTGTATTGTTGACCTTACTGTTGATTGATTATTCAATTATTGTGTCCCAAGTTACTGGGGTTTGTAATATGCAGCCTGCACTTTACAATTTTCAGTTCCTTATCACCTCCTACAACCTGTAAAAATGTAGAGAAGTGCATATGAAAAACACTATAATTATTTGTCAGAATTAAGAAGTCTATTTCTCCTCAATTATCTTCAAATCTCATGCAATGCCAGAACAATTTAAAACACAGCTAACACTGAGACAGCTTACCTATGAATGGTTGCTCTAATTCTGTCCAGTCTTTAATGACAAAATTGGCATAATCTTTCCCCACCCAGCATTTCCCTGTAATCTCGTAGCTGGGACAATTGGTATCGTAGCCTGCGCTGTATCTCTTTCCCTGTGAGACAGACTCTCTCAGCTCACTGTCTTCATCCTTCAGATCCTGGTACAGAAGCTTGTTCTTATCTGATACTTTACTGTCCTAGAATAAGAGGGGTAAATATATTTGACCCTGGAATGGCTCCATGAAAAAAGCCCTATGGCATTAGCACTAAAATAGTACCTGAGTCTTGACACCTGACAACCACTTTTTAGACAACTTACATGTATCATAAAATCTGCTTAAAAACAGGTCAATGCCATTTATATCTTAATTGAATCAATTTTAATTAATAAATAGAAATTACAATTGCTATAAGGTTGATAAAAAAATCTCAGTTGATAAAAAATCTCAGTGATGTCCCCTTCAAAGTTGTGTCCCTAAACCCTATATTTTAATTAATAATAAAATAAACAATACTTCAACCACAAGTGGTCTCCTGATGTATCTTAAGTGCACAGCAAGAAAAGCTTTTCACTTGTATTTTCTTCATCTGAGGAATGGCATCATCTTTGATACATATCCATATGTAAAGATAAACTTACTGTGTTCTGTTTAGCTGCCTTGTTATGTAAGATTCCATCTGCTGACAGCCCCAGCATCGTCAACTTCATGTTTGGCAACTCCTCCACCAGAGGGAGCTGTTGGTGATCACTTTCAGCGGTTGAGTTCGTACAACTATGTTTGCTGCTGGCTGACTTCTTGGGTTTACCATTTTCAGTTTGTTTAGCTGCATCTGTTTTGTCTTTACTTAACTTACATTTTTTATTTTTCTCATCTGATTGTTTGGATACTCCGTTTCCTGCATCGTTTGAGGGTTCTTGGTCATTTCTGTTGTTTGTTTGTGAACTATTTGGGGTTTCTTCTGAATCTTTATCATCATTAACCTCACTGTCATTTTGCTGACTTGAGCTACTTCCATTTTCTTGCTCATTTTCATTTCTGCTGTAACTTTGTTGGCTGGCTTCATTATCACTCCTTTTATTAGAATCTGGGGAAGCATTGCCAGAATCTGAGGAGTCGACATCTCCATGCCTTTCCTGTTCTTCCTCTTCAACTCCAGTCTAATAAAGAAAAACACAAAATCATGACTATAATCAATTCATAAAAGCAAGAAAAATGCTTAGGAACCAATTTTCTATTCCATCACTGTAAATACAAATTACTATGATTAATATCAACTAAAATTATTAACCTTAAGACAGAAAACTGCATGAAACAATCCTGCATTTGATCACTGGAAATTAAGACAAATTGTTACAGCAAATTCCAATTAAAAATTCATGAAAGCAAGAAAACTACACATGAACCTAACTTGCATTTCATCACTAAAAATACAAATCCCTAAGATATATATATCAACTTAAAAAGAGAGAACACATAGACCTACATGTTCCATTTGTACATCCACTTTGTCACCCTGTGTCCCCTCTCCCTCCATTTTCTTGTCCCCTTCATTCTCTTTGTTCTTCAGTACCTCTATGAGGTCCATGGCTCCACTGTCTGCCATAAACCTGGAGGGGGAGTTTAGTGCTCTGGCCAGAACTGTGCTACCAGGGTCTGTCAGCCTAAGGAAATATAAATATATTCAATATTATATAATATGGGTTATAATATCATTATATAAAATTACATGGTATGGAGTGGTGTGACATATACCATGGTATAACCTAACAAATGGAGATAATATTGTGATCATAAAGAAACAACTGTATGTGTGGCAGATGTTGTTAATTGACAATATTTAAATCATTATTATTGTCCAACATTCACCTTTAAAAATCAAACTGATATAACTTGAAATAAATAACACATAATACTGTTATAGTCATCAAATTTAGTGTAGGCATTAACCTGTGCAACTTGTCATCCCAGCGTCCAAAGCAGAGGTCCATCCCTCCCAGGAAGGCTATCCTCTGGTCAACTACCACCAACTTTTCATGGTGGGTCCACAGATAACTGTCCTGGTCACTCACTCTCAGGATCTGGATGACATCAATGTGGCTTTTTATATTTATAGATACGATATAGTGCAGTAACATGACTTCAAAAGATAAAATGAATATAACTGACTTTCAGTGAACTTGAGTGTATTCAGAATAATTCAATATACCAAAAAAAAAGGGTAAACACACAAAAGGAACAGACTAAATTCAAGCGATTATAGTTGACTGCATGAAATTCAATGTAGTCTAATTTTAAAAAGAAGAAGGGAATGAGCTGGTTGGCTTCTTTCACTTTAATTTTTACCACTCTCAGGAATGCTCCCAAGATTTCTAGAGATCTCATTTTCTCTCTATCTGAACAACACTGCTTTTAATAGCACAACTGTCACATTTGCAATCAAAATATAGAACAAATGTCATCCCATCTCTTCAAATCATGTATTCTGATGATAACTTCAGATAGCAGCGATCTACCTTTATATTGTCTGTTTGTGTCCGGAGTAAACTCTGTTTGACATAAAAGCTGTTGATACCAGAGCAGAACTGTTCATCTTCCTTGTATAGCAGAATGTACACCCTCACTCCTTCTTCCTGAACATGAAAGAGAAACTGTGAGCACCATGGACTATTCAATGTTAAAACATAAATACCATGAAGTAAAAAACACTGCAAAGCATAAAATTTTAGGACCATAAATTGTAAGGTAAAAATATTGAACACAATGAACTGTAATAGTGCAAGCATGAATACTATGAACTGTTAAAGTGAAAGCATAGGACTACCATGAACAGTTAACTTGAAGGTGAAACGATACAGTGAACTAGCTTACAACTAAAACATTATTTTGTGGGGAAACCAAACATTCACTTTGTTCAAATATATTAAGTTCCTCCTGTAATTAAAAAGTTATGTGTTCACTTACAGCTTTCCTGAGGAGCACATGGTCCAGTCTGTGTGGGTCATCCAGGGTCATTATTGGACGTCTTAGAAACACTTCAGGGCTCAACCTGCAGTAGAGCATGTGGAGAAAATAACAGTGTGTATTTCCTTAAAAAAAAATAATAATAATAAAATCTGACTTTATAACATTTTAGCAAACCTGACAATATTATGAAGTAGAACTACTGTTTTGTGTTGAAAAATGAACCTTATTTTTTCTCTAATTTGGTTAGATTCAAAAGTAATTTTTAAAAATTCTAACATGTTTCAAAGCTGCTTACCACCAGCTGCAGATGAAGATCTCCTCCTTGGCCAGGTCTAATGCTGTGGACACACATCTCATGTAGGCAGCGCCATCTACCAGCCTGGGGGACAATATAGGTTGTATGTAAACATTGTATATCAGATGTTGTAAATTAGGTATTTGTTCAATAAAAGTCTTGACTTTGTCTTAGGATATTTGGCAAGATTTATTTATACCAAAAAGTACAAACAAATGTTTTATGATTCTGATAGACCTCTACTTCAAATAACATGACTGTGTTATTTATAAAGGAGTTTGAATGTGTGTACAAATACACAAGCTTTCAAAACCATTCAAGCTTAGCTGTTATGCTTTACTCACCATTGTGCATACCCCTCTCTCACTGGAGCAAAAGAGTCAAATCTATTCATCATGATAAATTCTCTGCCTGTGCTCTCAGCAGCAGCAGTAATGCTGGCCTCCCACTGGTCAGCCTGGCGTCCAGTGCCACAGTTTACCAACATCTGTCTGAAAATGAAAAAAATAAAATTAATACGCATATTTTCTATGTCTCAAATTTGAGATTCCTGGCAATATAATAACAAAAATGTTTTGATTTTATCAAATTACCAATCTTGCTTTCCTCCACGAAATCTCAAAGTCAACCATCAGTGTGTACATTTTAGCAACCATCCTGAAAATGGCTGGCATTTTATATTTCCAAAGGGGACACATAAATATACATGCTGTTGATAAAATTTCAGTAAACTCATTCAAATTTTTTTTTAAACTATTTCACCAAACTGGAGAGACTGACGAGAAAATTTTATTTCAAACTATTTCACTGACCTGGAGAGATTGATAATCTTAAGGCCATGCAGGGCAAGAGAGCTGTTGTCCTCTCGCGTGATGTGAAACCCACGGTCCATTAGCATCACCCCTCCAACACTACCATCTTTCCTTAGGTACGTTATATAACTGTCTTTCACTATGAACCACCTGGAATTCGGAGATAGGGGAAAAATTCTTTTTGTGTTTTGGTAGATTGCATTACCTTATGCTTTGTTACAAATATGAATTTACTTGGACTATGAGTTTAAATTTCAGCTCTGCCAATGTGTCCATGAGCATATGATCTAATTATTTTACAAATACATTTAATCATGGTTCTATTTCAAAGCCATTTTTGATATATGGGATTCCAACAAAATAAATAAATATTCCTATTTGGAGTAAAATATTAAAACACATTTCTTTTCACTGAATTCTAGATCACAATACAGAGTATGGCTCTGAGCTTACCTCTCTCCCCAGTGTTGGGATCCAAACAACCCCTGTGACAGACCAGCAGCCTTCTTAGCCACCGTCCCTTCCTTCCTCTTGGTGGAGCCACTGCATGCTACGAATGACATCCGACTCACTTCCAGAAACCTCAACTTAAATGAACATTTAATTTGTTCAGTATAACTTATATGAATTAATAAAGCTATACATTTAATACTGTGAATAAATAATTCAATCGAGAAAAAGGCAGGAATCTTACTTAACTTACATGTATAGAGAAAATACATTATGAATTTTTTTTATGCAATTTTTTCATAAATTGACAGGAATTGTATAGAATGCGTATTGTAATCATGGTATCGACTGAAATGGCACAGAATTTAGTATAAATCTTCTAAATAGACAATAAACAAAAAAGAGGATAAAACTCACCAAAGCCTTATGGTTCCTATATGCAGAATGTTTCAGGATATTAAATAGATAATTTTCTAATTCTTCCTACAGAGAAAAGAACACTGGGATAAGTACAGTTACAGTCAACAAACTAAATATATATACATATAAATATTGCATAATATCTGAAACAGTAATTAAAGTGTCAGTATTACTTCCCATACAGCATGCCAAAATATATGCAAAGTGCATAAAAATTGATGAAAAATTTCCAAAAATATATAAATTACGTTTCACTTCACATCTATGTGATACATATATTCCCCACTGCTTGAAGACTGCCAGTCTGAGATGCCCAAAGCAACTGAATAGTAGATTAAAACCAAATTACATTTTTCCATGGATACCAGCTAGTCTAACTGGATTGGTGTGGGTTTGGGTGGTTTTCTTAGATAAATTTTAGGTTATGTACAGATAACATCATTGGGCTTGTTAGTCTAGTACTAGTAGTAGTTTTCTGAGGTCTTAAAGTCCGAATAACCCCCAATCAGAAAATTTTAGGACACAGATTTTATTACCATTCTGGCCTTGCTTTGCTCACTGTTCATGAAGGCATCAGGTTTGTGGGGGAAACTTGGGAGTTCTGGGACAACAGTGGGGCCACGCCCTGTATTCCTGGAGTAAATAACATGGAAAATTATCACTGATGGTTTAAGGTGTGATTCTTAAAATAACCAAA
Source organism: Lingula anatina (assembly GCF_001039355.2). The sequence goes on along the minus strand of NW_019775658.1, from coordinate 687,540 downwards.
ACTAACAGTTATCAACATGAATTTTTGATGTGGTTTATAGAGCTTGCTGAAGTTTCATAAATTTAAAGACCTTGCATAGTTATGCAAGTTGGTGTTCATAATGAGACAGAGAATTTTGGTCTACTTCAAAAAGAAGAAAACACCCATTGTTCTTAAACAACAGATATTTTGATATTTTCTTTAAGGAAACCATCGTGCACTGATTAATTATGACTCAAAGTAGACCAAGTTTAATTTGGGCTTTAAGATAAAAACAATGTTGGATTTGAAATTGCATTTGTTACCCATTATTTGCCTTGGGCAGTTTGAGCCTAGCTTTGAAGAGCTGCAACCTGCTGTGAAGTTTCTGAAAGTCCTGGTATCTTCTTTTTATCTCCCATTCATGATTGGCATGTGTGACCTTTAGGGTGTACCTTCAGTAAGAGAAATACAATTGTAACTTAATCATATAATATTAGCCTGAAAATACAAGTTAAGGTGAGTAATCTTTTCATTAACCATATATTAAAGATAACTGTAGGTGCCCCCCCCCCATGGGACTGCACCCCACCTGCCATAAATTGGTATCCTAGATAGGCCTCTGACCATATCGATCCATACCTCACCTGTTACTGCACTCATTGTGTAAGGGTTGTGAATGTTCTTTCTGGAAATGTGTTCAGGGTTGATACATTGTAATCAGACTAAGATGGATTTTCCCAAGATAGACTAACCCAAATCTAGTGGAAACAAGACCATAAACTCTGACTAACAGGTGATGGTACTCACAGGTAAGGGCTGATGAGGGAATACGTACATGTGGTCACTTACACTTAGTGGGTCATACTAAGTTTGGTCAACCCAAATTAAGTGGAAACAGGACCACACACTCACAGGTAACAGCACTCACAGGTAACAGTGCTCACAGGTAACAGTACTCATAGATAACAGTACTCACAGGTAACAATACTCACAGGTAAGGGCTGAGGATATTTCCCCTGGGAATGTGTTCAGAGTTGGTGATGATTACTGTCACCCTCTGCCCTGGGACATACACCATGGGAGGCTGTGTGGGGATTGCAATCGAAGAGAAAGGGATGTAAGGGGGCACTGGAAAATAGGAGAGAGTGATTACTTTTTAGAAGACTAAGTTAGAATGGCTTATGCAAGTAGTGAATGTATGAAAAACTGTCTGATTAAAGACAACTGCAAAATGGTCGATGTAGCAAAATTTAAGAAACAAAAAATATTAAAATCTTGTCACAGAAATTTAAGTTAGGAAACATAATTATTCATTCAAACTCAAAGCTAGGCTTTTTCATTCTTATATGTAGCATGGTATCAACATAGGGAACTTTATAACACCTCGCCGACTTACCATCCTTAGAATCCCCCTCCCAAAAATCAGCATAAGATTCTGGTAAACCATCACTATACCCCTCATACTCAGACACCAGCTCTTCTTGCTGCACACCCCCTGGTAGTATGTCTACACACTCCCTGAGTACAGGCTGTGGCAGTGGCGTACTGACAGGGGAAGACGGTAGCTGGACTGGTTCAGGGACTATCAGCTGGTGCAGGAAGTCTATATCATCTGTGTCCTCCTCGGCCATGGCTCAAAACAATATGAAGTCCTCTGTAAAAAGCAAATTTATGAGTAATACATCAATATATCATGTTGGCAAAATAATGCATAAAAAGTTAGCCAGATTACATTAGTGAAAACATCTGCATTTTTTTAACCACCCTGTTTTAATATACCTGCATCAGTTGCAGTATTTGCACATTATAACCTGCATACACTTCTCTTCAAAATTATGTTGTGAGACAGTTGAAAAGTTGAACTAAATCAAACCATGCTGAGCCATAAATACATAAAACAGCTAGAACTCGCTTTGACTAAATGGAGAATTAAATCAGTAAGTTACTATCCATTGTGCCTTAAACTGGTGGATCCATGTTGTTTAGGAAAGGGAAGGGAGACAAAGATTTTTTGTACAATCACAAAAAAAAAAGAACATTGTGTAACAATTAATATAGCTTACAGAAATGGAATACTTTCAGGTTTATCTCATTTTTTTGGTTTAATTTTTTGGGGGTGGGTGGGGGTGGGGGTTGTTGTGGGATGATACGAGGGGTAGGAAGGGGACATTTTAAGGATCCACCATATTGCCCTACTGGAGGGGACACAAGCTTACTAGTATGTTCATGTTACACACAGTAGGGAGTATTCCTCATAACATGCCATTAGTTCATTTAACCACCTATCCATTACTGTGTATTCATTATGTGACATTGCCTAAATCTACAAAGACATGTCACTGAGGAAATAAAATGTATGTAAATGGCAATTCTTATCCCATCCCTCTATGTACATGTACAATGTATATATATATATACAGCAAGATGCCACATAATATCCTATACAGGAGAGCAAAACTTTACATGATATATGACAAATAATTTTTTATACAAAATAAACTAATACTTTGAATGTTATATATTTTAAAAGAAAAATAAACTTTATTTAATGTTGTGTACCACATGTGAATAGCTTTAAAAAACATACAATATATACGTATATATTCTGTAACTTGAACACTGTACATGCAGTAGCACACTTGGGGTGGACATTCAGATGTAACTTATTCATAATTCGGGTTACATATCACGTCTAGACATTTTTGTTTAACATAAATTTGCCGGTTACATAAATGCAATATCACTATTAAAAGCTGAGAATCCTTGTTTGCAAGTCACCCTGGATCACTGTAATGCACATCATAATGCTAAGTATACATTCAAAAATAGCCCCCAAAAATTATTTTTTTGATTTAAGGAACAAATGAAGCATGTGTCTGCAGAAATTAGACCTTGAATGGCTGAAGTCCAAAATGACCATCTATCTAGCTAGAGACATATCTGTGAATATCTGTAAAAATCTATCAGTCGCCCTGGTAGAGGGTATTAAGTATCTCCCTTTCTTACACTATAATCTTAGTATATAGGTCTCAATATATGTATATATATATCTATTGTTATGGCTGAAGTTGTGCACAAACTTTTTTTTATTTCATAGTTTATAGGTAAATTTTCATCACTTACTCATGAAGAAATTTTTTCCAGAACAAATCCAAAAAACTGCAATATTTCAATTCAACTTATAACAAAATGTACAAGTTTGATTTTAATGGATTTAATGATTAAAGAAATAATATTCTGCACAACATACCTTTTGGCACAGAGCAAAATATTCCAGTGACATGTAAAATTACCAGTTTACAAACTGCTAATCTATTCAAACATCACACCATCAATTTCTCCTAGCTAAGATCAGAGACCTTTGCCTGTGGTTACGGAAATAATTCTTCTCGCATCACATTCTTCAAAATCGTGTACAAGAATGAAGATTAAGACACATAAGACATAGATTCTAGCTAACAGGTGGTCCTTTTGTGTGTTGACTGGAATGTCTTAGAAGACACCACAATATGAAGATGAGCTGGCTAGATAAAATGTAGGGACTTTCTGTGATCACAGTCAATGATTCTTTTAAACTTTCTCACCCAGAACATGTCAAGTACTCATGGTATCAGTTAAAATTACTGCACTGTGACAGAATATTTCCCTTAAATAGATATCAGGATTTGTAAGCAAATGTTTTGGCTACCAATTAATGCCAATAATTCCAATAAAGATTTGTCCTTAATCTACGTGTGTTGAGATTTCAGTTCTTGGTTTTGGTGGGTAAGCAAAACACCCCATGTTAATTAACAGAATGGAAGAAAAATTTAAAATAAGTCACGCACATGATTGTGTGAGATGTGAAACAGACAGTGTGCATCACTTTTATGAATAGGCATCCCAGCAAACACCCTACCCTCTTCAGTCTACCCTACCTCAGGTATAACATTATATAGGACTATTGAATTTACTTTTAAAGCCCTGATCGCATTCATAAATATTTCTTTTTTTTTAATGCAAAAAGGTAGCATATATATTTAAGTTAAAATTACAGAAGCAGAATGCCAAAGTTGACCATGTACAGAGGAATACAATAATGTCAAATATTTGGCATTTAAAACTGGTTTTCGACAAGACCATTATTTTCATCTAACAATACTGGCCTGTTGTCAAAAAACCAGTCCCAAGCAAGGTACGTATGTACATTTTCTATTTTGTCACAAACAACTGTACATGTCTCGCATTACAATCCTACTTAAAAACAATTGATTCACAGGTTTAGTAGGACTTAAGGACAGACCCACCTTCTCAGCTCACCTGTCAAATGACAACACCTGTGCTAATGTTTACGTTAAGAAGATGAACCTGGGTCAAGACATAATTACATTGGATATTTACATGCATGCTAGTCTTAGGTATATGCAGAACAAATTAAAAAGCCTGTTTTCATGCAACATTTCTGTTCTGTAACTTCTTGTATACTGCCTTATACATGGAAATCCATCTTTTATGTTGTTGTTTTTAGCTTTCTTTCTTTAATTCTGAACTTGTTACCTTTGGGGCCCTACACAAATCGGGTATATATTTGCTGCCTTGTGTAGTGCTTAGAGTACAGTTTTTATGGGCGTTCAGCTCTAATGTATGTTCACCTTTTCTTTTATGAAAGTGACCCTGGACAACTTTTAATACATTGGCAAAGAGTTCATTGTTTGTGTCCCATACTAAAAAATATTTCAAATTGTTTTGAGTTAGTATGACACTCTTGTTTTTGTATGTAGCATATCATTTGTTTAGTTTATTTGAAGCATCGCCTGTAATTTTAGGTTTTTTAAACAAAAATTATAACAGTTGGGTGTAGTTCAATGACAGGTACTGTATCACTCGACACCACTCTGGCAGAACAAGAAAGAATCCAAAGTTCTGAAATATTTCAAAATATGCCACCACAAAGAGATAATTTCATTGAGCAATTTGCATGGACTCTACATGCCATAATTGCTTCTCTAGCTTCATAAGTTGATTTTGTAAGCATAAGCTGATGCAGTGCGTATTTTGCAGTATATGTGCAGAATAGTGCCCCTGGGCAGTAAAACAGTTTTACGACCAAGCAGCGATTTGTTTTTACAAAGCCAATATATAACAGAGTGGGGAAAAATAATATTAACCTTGAGAGTTAGCATAACAATCATCAAACTTCACTCACCTGTTAGATGGAGATCTCCTAACCTTTCAGTAGTAAATCCACAGTGAATGCACTACAGTCATTGGGCTTGCTGCTCTGTCCCCATACAACATTCCTTTCCCCCAGTGGCTGGCGGGGATCAGCTTAATATCTCTCCCTACCTGCTACAATGCTAGATGTATATCTGGCATAGGAATCACGGTGACCAGGCAGGTTTATTGGGGAGAGGCAGAGGAGAATGATGCTTGTCTACCTTTCCACAACTTCAGAGCAGATTTTAAATTACTTAACATCGCAATCTTTGAATGTTTAACTCAAACTATAATGCAATTCAATTTGAAAAACACATTATCTGGCATTTTTTTAAATTTCCCAAACAAGCTGATGTAGAGAGAATAATGAATGAGCATTTGTTAATACCTATCTCACCAAATCAGAAGTGTTTATTTTATCATCCAAGTCTGTCCACGTGACCAGAGCTGTGCACAAATCTTGTTAACACAATAACTCAGATTGAAGCAACATGTAAACATTTTGCTTCAAACTCACAGGTATTATTCAATGTCCTAAAATGCTAATCAAGTTTAAAGATGGGCATGACCCCATCATTATTATTTTTAATTTCAATAATGGAGGATTTTTTCTAAATTTCAGGCAAAAAAAGTTTTTCAGTCATGTTTCCCGAAATTCATGGAAAGCTGCATTAATTTTACATTATGACAAATATTTGCACATGTGATACCTGTTGTAGTGCTTGAGTTTTGGGTTGCTAAGTATTGTTTAAAGGTGCCTCACCCTTTAAATGCTAATATTTAAAACTTTCTCAACAAAGACACAGTAGTGCTGGTCACCTTTTTTGGCACTTGAATATGTATAATGTTGTTGTTTTGCTTCAAGCATGATATGATGATCTCTCCTTCCCATAAAATAGGGTATGAAGAAAGAAGTTATTTTGTTTCTGGAGTAATGGAAAAGCACTGGCAATCTCATGGGGGGGGGGGGGGGGGGGGAACAGNCACTTGAATATGTATAATGTTGTTGTTTTGCTTCAAGCATGATATGATGATCTCTCCTTCCCATAAAATAGGGTATGAAGAAAGAAGTTATATTTTGTTTCTGGAGTAATGGAAAAGCACTGGCAAACTCATGGGAGGGGGGGGGGGGCAGTAGAACATATACTCAATAGTTGTAACAGAAAAACATATACAGTGTATTTATTCAACACATGTAGCACAAAAATTGTGTGGTCACTCATTTGCCATTAAAATGCCAACGCATCAACACAAAGGATGTGAACAAGTCACAAATTTGTGTGATCTACAGAGGTTAACATCAATAAGGGACATTACTATGGGTTACAGACTGAGTTGTTTACACCAGCTGTACATGTACATGTACCAGTATCTCTAGTCAGTGAATAGCATTTTTAACTCCTACACCTCCAGTTTGATATCACAGTCATACTTGAGCAACTAGATCTGTTCTTCATTGAGAGGGAAGAGATGATGTGGACCAAACATATCATACCATTGCTGTGCTTTCTTTACTACTACCAATATACCGAAAGTGCAAAATTTTTGGGAATAATTTTTCCACTAAAGGGACAGGTGATAGAGACTCAAACACTTCTCTTGGGTCTAGCTAACAAGGGACATGATGTTTACCTTGTTATTGGAGAGCATGCTGCTGCAGAACTTCCAGAGGACATGGTGGACAGCAAGGTACAGCTTTTGACTTTCAAAACTAGGTCTGCAGATGTCATGGCATTTGAAAACCCAGACATACAGAAAACTGGATTCATGGCCTTTTTTGAGGATCCAATTGAAAAAATTATCCCGCGCAAACGATTAGCATATGAATTCATGTTAAGGAAAATGTTAATTACTGAGTATACTGAAGATATGTTGAAGGACAGAAAATTCAACCAAAGAATAGAAGATCTGGGAATTGACATGGTAATTCTGTCCAACTGCTTTGCATTATTCCCCACGGCATACCTGCTTCCTTACAAACATAACCTTCGCCATATCACTTTATCTTTTACTCCTTTATCAATATCTGGGATGCCACTTCTACCTTCAGTGATGCCACATCCACTCAGCTCATTTTCAGATGACATGTCATTCTTACAACGAACAGTAAATCTTTTAATATATAAGCTGGATGACTGGATATGGAGCCCTCCAAGAATTCCTGACAGATACTTTATGGAATATCTACCAGGTAAAGCAAAAAAAACTCCAGATGACTTGATGTTGCTGTCTGAATTATTTGTAGTAACAGGAAAGAGCGCTGTCTTGGACTATCCTCAGTTGACTTTGCCTAATGTCATTCTTGCTGGGGGACTTAACACCAGACCTGGAAAACCTCTGACCAGAGAACTGCAGTCTTTCATGGATAAGTACAAGGAAGGCGTGATTGTTGTCTCCTTTGGATCACTGACAACCTACCTTCCTAACCATGTCACTAACAAGATGCTGGAAGCTTTTTCTAAAGTCACACATGGGGTCATTTGGAGATTTACTGGTTCCAAACTAAAGCAGGTTCCTTCAAATGTAAAACTTTTACCATGGCTTCCACAGAATGATCTCTTGGCCCATCCCAGTACAAAGCTGTTTATAAGCCACTGTGGCAATGGAGGGTCATATGAAGCTCTTTATCATGGCATTCCAATACTTGGGTTCCCTCATTTCTTTGACCAGGTATACAATGGCAACAGAGCTCGTAACAAGGGAATGGCAAAAATCATGAACATTGCAGATTTCACTTCTGAAGAACTTCTGAACAATATCAAGGACATGATTGAGAACCTGACATATATGACTGCAGCGAAAAAGTTATCTGCCATCTATCGTGATCAGCCGGTGACTTCACAACAACTGGCCGCCTCATGGATTGAGCATGTCCTGAAACATGGCGGCTCGTACCTGCGTTCTCCTGGAGCAGGCATGCCGTGGTATCAGTACTACCTTGTGGATGTTGTTATCTTTCTTCTGTGCATTGTAATTACTTTATTGATTCTTGGTATCATTTGTTGTAAATGTCTCTGTAAACTACTGTGTAAAAAGGTGAAAGTGCCAGACAAGATTAAAACAAATTGATTCATTGTAGTATGAATACTTTACCTGAATAAAAGTGCTTTAATTTGTGTTAACAAATGCTAACTAGTGATGAAAATGAAATTGTGTTTTTCTCTGTGAAATTTCTTTTTTTTTAAAAAAAGAGGTAGTTGAAAAACATTCATAAAGTCTAGAGAGAAGAGGTTGGTATCATCGGTTGTAAGCTTAGATTATTCAAATTATAACCTCTGATGAATTTCTCACCCTGTGATATCTATTGTCTTGATTGTTTCACTAATGGACAATCATTACCTGATCATCGATAGTAAACTGGTAATCAGTGTTTGTCTCTTACGTTTCCTTTACCTCTACATGTCTGGACAATTAAAAAAAAAAAACCTGGGGGGGGGGGGAGATAACTTGTTTTAAATTAATGAGCATTAATAGTTGGGCAGTATAACTTACAAGTACTGCAGATATACATTGGTAAGCAATTTAAAATACACAAGACCAACAGTTTAATCGTAAAAAATTTGATAGAATTAACTTCTTTTCTTAGAGTGCATTGCATTAAAAGAAAGGTGTGTGTCAGTATGCATTTCACAGTATCATTCCCCCGAACAAATTTTGAGATGAGATGCACTACTATCCAACCCAGCTGAGAATCATCGCTATCACGTATATAAGGCAAGAGTGGTGTTGTGACTGATACTTCGAAGCGCGTACTGACGCACACCTTGAAAACAGGTAGTGTGGTCCAATATACCAGTGAATTCAGGATCATTCGGTGCCGAGCCGAGTCTGGTAGTTGGGTAGGCCTGAGTAATGGAAAGCACTGGCAATCTCACGTGAGAGGGGGTAGGGGGGGCATGTATACCCAATAGTTCTAACATTAAAAGACATATACAGTGTATTTATTCAACACGCGTACCACAAAAATTGTGTGGTTACTCATTTGCCATAAAAATGCCAATGCATCAACACAAAGGATGTAAGCAAGTCACAAATTTGTGTGATCTACAGTAGTTAACATCAGTAAAAGACATTACTATGAGTTACAGACTGTGTTGTTTACACAAGTACATGTACCAGTACATGTACCAGTATCTCTGGCAGGTTAAAATGCTGGTCAGTGAATAGCTTTTTAAACTTCTACAGCTTCGGTTTGATATCACAGTGACTGTCATACTGGAGCAACTAGATCTGCTCTTCATTGAGAGGGAAGACATGAAGTGGACCAAACATATCATACCATTGCTGTGCTTTTTTTACTACTACCAATATGCTGAAAGTGCAAAATTTTTGGGAATAATTTTTCCACTAAAGGGACAGGTGATAGAAACTCAAAACCTTCTCTTGGGTCTAGCTGACAGGGGACATGATGTTTACCTTGTTATTGGAGAGCATGCTGCTGCAGAACTTCCAGAGGACATGGTGGATAGCAAAGTACAGCTTTTGACTTTCAAAACTAGGTCTGAAGGTGTCTTGGCATTTGAAAACCCAGACATACAGAAAACTGCATTCATGGCCTTTTTTGAGGATCCAATTGAAAAAATTATCCCGCGCAAACGATTAGCATCAGAATTCATGTTAAGAAAAATGATACTTACTGAGTATACTGAGGATATGTTGAAGGACAGAAAATTCCACCAAAGAATAGAAGATCTGGGAATTGACATGGTAATTCTGTCCAACTGCTTTTCATTATTCCCAACAGCATACCTGCTTCCTTACAAACATAACCTTCGCCATATCACTTTATCCTTTGCTCCTTTACCAATATCTGGGGTGCCACGTCTACCTTCAGTTATTCCACATCCACTCAGCCCATTTTCAGATGACATGTCATTCTTACAGCGAACATTAAATCTTTTAATATGTGAGTTGGTTGACTGGATATGGAGTACACCAAGAATTCCTGACAGATACTTTACTGAATATTTACCAGGTAAAGCAAGAAAAACTCCAGGTGACTTGATTTTGCTGTCTGAATTATTTGTAGTAACAGAAAAGAGCGCTGTCTTGGACTACCCTCAGTTGACTTTGCCTAATGTCATTCTTGCTGGGGGACTTAACACCAGACCTGGAAAACCTCTGACCAGAGAACTGCAGTCTTTCATGGATAGTCATGAAGAAGGTGTGATTGTTGTCTCCTTTGGATCATGGACAACCTACCTTCCTACCCATGTCACTAAGAAGATGCTGGAAGCTTTTTCTAAAGTCATGTATGGAGTCATCTGGAGATTTACTGGCACCAAACCAGACCAGGTTCCTTCAAATGTAAAACTTTTAAAATGGCTTCCACAGAATGATCTCTTGGCTCATCCCAATACAAAGCTGTTTATAAGCCACTGTGGCAATGGAGGATCATATGACGCTCTTTATCATGGCATTCCAATACTTGGGTTCCCTTTTTTCTATGACCAAGTATACAATGGCAACAGAGCTCATAACAAGGGAATGGCAAAAATCATGAACATTGCAGATTTCACTTCTGAAGAACTTCTGAACAATATCAAAGACATGATTGAGAACCCAACCTATATGACAGCAGCGAAAAAGTTATCTGCCATTTATCGTGATCAGCCGGTGACTTCACAACAACTCACTGTCTCATGGATTGAGCATGTCCTGAAACATGGCGGCTCGTACCTGCGTTCTCCTGGAGCAGGCATGCCGTGGTATCAGTACTATCTTGTGGATGTTTTTATCTTTCTTCTGTGCATTGTTATTACTGTATTGATTCTTGGTATCATTTGTTGTAAATGTCTATGTAAACTACTGAGTAAAAAGGTGAAAGTGCTAGACAAGATTAAAACAAATTGATTTATTGCAGTATGAATACTTTACCTTAAAAAAAAAAACTGCTTTAATTTGTGAAAATGAAATTTTGTTTTTCTCTGTTGAAAAAAAAAAAAGGAGCCAACTGAAAAATATTGATAAAGTTTAGAGAGGAGAGGGTGGTATCAGTGGTTGTAAGCTTGGATTATTTGAATCACCCCTGATGAATTGCTCCCCATGTGATATCTATTGTCTTGTTTATTTCAGTGATGGGCAATCATTACCTGACTGTCCGGAGCAACTGTTAATCAGTGTTTGTCTCTTATGTTTCCTTTACCTCTACGAGTGTCCACAATTAAAAAAATAACTTATTTAAAATTTTATGAGTGTTAACAGCTGCGCATACAGTATAACTTACAAGTATATGTTTCTAAGCATTTTAAAATAATTTATACAAGACCATCAGTTTAATCTTTAAAATTTTCCCTTTTGATAGAATTAACTTTAACTTAGACAGCATAGCACCAAAAAAACTTTTGCATCCAGTGGTTATTTCATTGCATGGTTGAAACCTTATAACTCTTTAAGTCATTACACCCCATTCCACCCCCAATGGGTGCATACCATTGCCTTCCTGACCCTTGTGAAAAGAGGGTACACAAGAGCCCAGAAAGCTTGTTATCTGAGCAACCAAATCCAAATTAGCCTCCTAAGCACACCTTTTATCCCCCACCTCATTCATGCCAACATTGGGGCATTGTGTGAGGGTTAAACGCTAGGATCGTGTTACCGTGGATTAGTTCACTCTTTTAAGCAGCAGTGAAGAGAGTTATTGCTTTATACTCTTGTCTTCAGTTCTACCCACAGTGAACAGAGCAACTCTACATGCCCACTAAATTTAGATTCAGAGCAAGAATCCTTTTATCATTACTATTTTTTATGGGATCAAAAAGAAATTGACAGGAAATTTCCAGATGATGAGAAAACTTAATCAATATTTATATTTGCACAATTTGTGCTTATTGAATAGCAACATTTTTCCTCCAAACCTGCTTAACAAAAAGTAAATGAATAAATAAAAAAGCTCTAATGTTAACAAAGCTGTGTAGACCCAATTCAATACAGCTAGAAAATAGGTTACCAGCTTCTATATCATTCTTTTTTTATGGTGTCTGAAATTTATCTCCTTTAGGCTAAGTTAACAGTTGTAAATGACTTCCCACTGCCTCTCCCCAAGTCATCAATGTACAGGTACAAGAAAATCCAAAGATCAAAAGAAACATACACCACTTTATTTATCATAACTTAAAGGCCTGAATGATTAAGCTACTATATGCAAAGGAACAATGCCATCTGACATTTATAAATAACAAAACAAATAAACAGAAGGCATTTTTCTGCATAATAATACTTTAATCTGTGAAATGAAAAGAAAAAAAGACAATAGGCATATAATCTATGATTAAATATACTTTCTCTATTTATAAAATCAATATATTTGGTATGTGACAATTGTTGAGAAATGTTATTTAAAAGGACCTTCGTGACATCAATATTGGCGAATCTCTGGAGACAATGACATAACTGTAAAAACTTCATTGTCAAATACATGTACATTTTTACACCGTACTGGTAGTAAAGGTCAAGTGTGAATAATAATAATCTATAAGAATGCACACTCTCCGGTGGCACAAAGAGCACTAGTAGGGACAAATCCGTGTTAAAACATACAAAATGTGTTGAAACGTACAAAATAAAATTATTTCACAATTTCTTTAAAAAAAGAAGTAGAAAAAAGAAATATTACAAATCAAATTTTTTAAATTAAAGCTTTTCAGATATGGAAAATAGAGGCAGTATAAAGTAATCTTCTTGTATTTGTATAATGGAAAATGAGAGAAAGTATCCTCAGCGATCATTTCCTATTTGCTTTTTATGCACGGTGCACCATAACCACAGGCAAGCATACATGAAACTATGACTACAGCACACCTGTGTGCCATATCCATGTTACCAATCAACTATATGAGACTGTCCGACTCCCCTACATGAGTTACACAGTCAGTATACCATAAAACACAAGAAGAAGCCAGGTATTAAATGTAATTTGAATGGTCAAGTCATGGTCACTTCCATATGCTGTATAATAAGACAGGAGATGGTCACCACCTTGTAAACTATGGTGTGCCACAGGACCATCACCAGAGTCATTATGCTGTAGTTACTACACCTGAATACAAAGTGGGCCAGTGCTCAGTCATATTATACTAATGTCTGGCTCATCACTTATACTTCCATGTCTGTACTAGAGGGCAAAATGGGCATTAGCATTCAATGTGTATGTGGCATTGGTAAAACCCACAAAAATGTCAGTCCTTTTTTTTTTCTTTTTTTGTTTGTTTTTCAATGTGATGCTTGGGTTACCTCAGGTATAACTTCAGAATGAAATAATTTGATTTAAGTCTGACTTTTGAGCAAAAAAAAAAAAAATGTACCAGATATGTTCACAAAATTATAAGGAAATTAAAAATAAATAATCTTTTAAATAATAATAAATAACCACCATACCAATAAAGTTCCATTACTGATACTCTTCAACAGTAGCTGTGCTATTCACAAATAGCTAAATTCTCAACCTTCCTGAACCATTTTAACTCCCACCTCTTGTTTTGAACATTTTGCCCAAAATTCAAAAGTCTAAACCATCTTTTCTACAAGGACGAAAAATTCTAGCTTCTTAAAATAAGACGGGGGTAAATTCAAGCATTTAAAAAAGAATAAAATAAGTGTATCGTTTTCAGTTCAGTGGATATAACATTAAACTTGCCAAAACTATCATTAATCCCAGTACTTACGTCTGTCCAATGACACTAAAATATTTGATAATATATACTTATCATTCCTTCAAGTCAGTCTGAATTCCAGATTCAAGATATCATCAGAATAAAATCAAGATGGTATCATATGCAATGTAAAAGCAATAACATACATCTTCATTTATTTCAAATGCCGTGATATTGGTCTTAACTCAGGTAGTACATGAGTACATGTAGCGTGCAATGATGCGTTGGTTTAAAACAACTCCTCCACTTTCAGGTGACATCAGAGTGTAATTTTTTTAAAGTATTGGAACAGAACTTGCAAAGGTATTCTTAAAAAGTATGAACTAATAAATAAATAAATAAATAAATTCTTTAGCCTGAGAGTTGGTCATCACTTGAAGACCTAATTGTCTATACTTGATTTTAGACTGATAAATCTGTCAATGGCCTTTTAAATAGATAAAAAGTAACAAATGCTCTAAAACAGAGAATATATATTTCATTTTTGTAAAACAGGTGCAATATTTCATTTGAATTGGACTCAGCTATTAGTTACTACAGATTTATCTTGTGTCACAGCTGACCGAAAATGTGATCTTCATGATCAAACCCACATTCACTTTTAACTTTTTTTGTGAAGCAGATCCTCATATAGCTGGAGTCAGCTACAGAATTCAGCTCTATCAGCTGTCCTCAGTACCTAACAATTTGTTCCAAAAAGTTAAGACAACTCTTCAGTCTTCTAGTTCTTTAATAGACCCAGCCCCAGGTGCTAACATGACACTTCTCTGTATATTATCACAATGAAACTTGGTGACAACGAGCACCATGGTACATGATTTCAATTACACATGACATGTTCTGCCTAGGGAATGACAAACATCAGTTATAATGACACATGGCAAGTGATAGGTTCATTATACAGTGTACACCCATGGCCAATGTGGTAAATGCTGGTAGCTTTATCATATGTTGTTTTGAGGCTAAAATGTTGAATCTTGGTCTTATACAGACATGTAATTTTTTAAAACTTTTCTTTTACTGTAGGGGAGAGACTGAAAGGTGAGATACCAATGTTACAGTAGTTGTGCCAATAGAGACATGAGCTAGGTGTTTTCAACACACTTGGGGAGGTGGGGGGGGGGGGGTGTGCACACATCCCACAAAGGAGGAGGTTATAGAAATACTTGTCTTCATTTCAGAAGGACAAGGATATACATTCCCCATGGAAATGATACCATTCATGGTCTTCATCAGAACATGACTGTGTTAGGTGTGCCTTCAATGTAACAATTAATATCTCAACAGCATGCACTGTGAGACAACTACAACCTTTAAGGCTATTAAGTCTTACCATGTGCATAACTTAATGAATATCTAGCAGGCCACTTTTTCTCCTATTTATGAAAAACGTTAGACAAAAGTTTTGACAACAGTTGATCAAACCATAAGTTACATTACACTTCACAGTACTCCCTGTAGCCATAACTCCCTGTAACTTGTCTTATCAAATTTGCTAGAATCAGTATCAGAAATAATAATGCAGAGCAAATATTTTAGGGTTTTATTATCATTATTGCAATTATATTTTTGTCATGCTAGGCCTATATATCACCAACATT
>NW_019775658.1:647488-664056 GCF_001039355.2 Lingula anatina | reverse complement strand
TTTCACAACTTATCAAAGAAGCCATTTGAAATACTTAAAAACTTACTTTTCACAACTTTGAATACAGTTTTTGTTAGTTATTAAGTGACATTATCAAACTTGCAAATGCTAGTAATGAGATGGGCATATTTTATGTAGAATTTGCAACTCTTCATTATCTCTCTTATTCCAGTTATGAAAATGTGTATATTTCGCATTGCAGGGAGATCAAGTTAACAAGTCTGTCTTCATCATCTTCTTCCAAGGAGACCAGCTGAAGAGCAGAGTGAAGAAAATCTGTGAGGGGTGAGTAGTCTTAATATAATTTTAACATTTTGCAAACCAAGGCCAGCCTGCAGTAAGTTATTATTTGGTCTGTATACCTTTCTCTTTTATAATGATCAGTACGGCACTAGATTTATAAGTCAGTTGCTTCAGACTGGTGGCTTATACAGCAGACTGTTGACTGTTTTCTGTTTAGTTTGAAAACCATTCCATAATTCTGCTTCCAGTTTCCGTGCCACTCTGTACCCCTGCCCAGAGACCCCAGCAGAGAGGAGAGAGATGGCTATTGGGGTGATGACACGGATTGAGGACTTGAACACTGTAAGTATATCTCTGCTGGTAAACTGTGGACAATGAGGCATTGATTCTGGACTTGAAAAATTCACCAGAAATAATGTGAAGTGGTCTCAATGGAACAAAGACAGATTGTGGCTATAGGATGTTTTTATTGTACTAAATTGCTGAAAGGGTATTTTATTAATTAATTGATTAATTGATAAAGGTAGTTTTCAAAATTTCATCCTGGCTTTAGAATATAAGTATCAATTAAAGAAAACTTCTTTTATGTGATAACCCACTGGAGGACTAACATACACAGAGTATGAATGGCTTGGTGGATTAATTAATTAGTAAAGACTATTGTTTTTGCTCTCCTACCCCTCAGGTGCTTGGTCAAACCCAGGACCACCGCCACCGTGTGCTTGTGGCTGCTGCTAAGAACATTAAGAACTGGTTTGTGAAAGTGAAGAAGATCAAGGCCATCTACCACACCCTGAACATGTTTAACCTGGACGTCACCCAGAAGTGTCTGATTGCTGAGTGTTGGTGCCCAGTGGCTGAACTGGACAAGATACAGCTGGCCCTCAGGAGGGGCACTGTAAGTGTTACACAGACACTGGATTATATATAGTGCAGGATTTATGTGAATCTCTTGTGGAATTCAGCCTGAGCCTTAAATGAAGTGTTATGTAACCATGATTGTATTCATGTGATTTTGTCTTTGCCTGTAAGTGATATGCTGTCACTAATAATGATGATTTATTTTGTTAAAAGTGGCACTGCTCATGTCTCTGTGCCTCTTGCGTGATATAAGACATGTGGAAACAAAAGTTTGAATTAAAAGATAATGCTTTTAAGAGTTAAGATTTAGATTTCAGAATATTTCCTATGAAGAAGAAAAGTTATCAAGTTTTCTGAGCCAATAGCCCAAAAAATCAAAAAAGAAAAATGACAAAAATGAGTAAATAAATGGCACAGAGACGGCCAAGGCCTATATTCTTTACCTCATCCGCATATTACATTGAGAGCTATCACAGTTTACTTAAACTGAGCTCTTAATTGTTTGTATTTGTGGCACCTCAGGACCGCAGTGGCAGCAGTGTTCCATCTATCCTGAACCGTATGACCACCAAGGAGGCGCCTCCCACCTACCACAAGACCAACAAGTTCACTGGCGCCTTTCAGAGCATCATTGATGCCTATGGTGTGAACACATACGGGGAGATGAACCCAAGTATGTATTCAATGAAATCTAATATCTATCTATTATGTAATAAAGGCATGTTATGTAATGTTAAATCTCACCATTATATTGCTCACCACCTTCTCATGTTTAAATTCAATACTAAAAATAGATAAAATGATAATCATAAACATGCTTATGACAATCATTATGACAATAATAATTACGATAAGGCCAGTGAGGGTAATAATCAATTATACCCCTGTTATTATTGCTTAGGGATGCAAGTTTTGACTTCTTTGTTTTCTTCTTAACATTTTTCAGTTAATTTTATCACCATCACTGTCCTTTTCCTTTTCTCTCATGTTTGGAGATACAGGCCATGGATTGTTTTACATTCTTGTCTTTTATTTCAGCTCCGTATACCATCATCACCTTCCCCTTTCTGTTCTCTCTCATGTTTGGAGACGCAGGTCACGGGTTCGTTATGTTCCTGTTTGCCCTGGTTCTCGTCATCAAGGAGAAACAGATCATGGCCTCCAAGTTGGATGATGAGGTGAGGTTTTCTGTCAGGAAACAAACAGTTGGAAATGAGTCAGTTGAAAAATTCCTTCATTAAGTGTGTGTGTGCGTGCGTGCTTGCGTGCGTGTGTGTTTAAAAAGTTAAAAAAAAAACATCATTTTAGGTAGATTTTTTGTTTCATATCTTGCCCTATTATGATCACAAATATGGCAAGCTTGTGCAAATATAAGAAAGCGTCCATTTTTTCATATACATGGGCTACCACTTAGTCACCATGGCTTATTAGTACCACCAGCGTGTACGCTGGCGGTACTCATGGTTTTAGTCCCGACCCGTCTCGTCCGGCTCCGCCGGCTCCTGCGGCTCCGCCGGCTCCATTGGCTCCGTTTGCTCCGCCGGCTCCGCGTACTGGCGCCGGATACAAGTCACCGTTACCGCTTCTCCTCCTAGACCGCAAGGACCCCTGTCTCCATCTTTTGGATTTAGGTCACATATAACCTCAACTTGAACCCCCAAGTTTTTTTGTCTCAGTCGGTGCATTGACCTGGGCGTGACACTCGTTGAATTGCACCTTTGTCAAAATTTTTGAAAATTCAATGCCAATTATCTACCCTACGGAAGGAATTATGGGAAAAATTTCTACAGACAACTGACCGAAAGTCATATGTGGAGATTTCAAATATGCCCTTGGATTTGACCTTTNCCCTCAGGTGCTTGGTCAAACCCAGGACCACCGCCACCGTGTGCTTGTGGCTGCTGCTAAGAACATTAAGAACTGGTTTGTGAAAGTGAAGAAGATCAAGGCCATCTACCACACCCTGAACATGTTTAACCTGGACGTCACCCAGAAGTGTCTGATTGCTGAGTGTTGGTGCCCAGTGGCTGAACTGGACAAGATACAGCTGGCCCTCAGGAGGGGCACTGTAAGTGTTACACAGACACTGGATTATATATAGTGCAGGATTTATGTGAATCTCTTGTGGAATTCAGCCTGAGCCTTAAATGAAGTGTTATGTAACCATGATTGTATTCATGTGATTTTGTCTTTGCCTGTAAGTGATATGCTGTCACTAATAATGATGATTTATTTTGTTAAAAGTGGCACTGCTCATGTCTCTGTGCCTCTTGCGTGATATAAGACATGTGGAAACAAAAGTTTGAATTAAAAGATAATGCTTTTAAGAGTTAAGATTTAGATTTCAGAATATTTCCTATGAAGAAGAAAAGTTATCAAGTTTTCTGAGCCAATAGCCCAAAAAATCAAAAAAGAAAAATGACAAAAATGAGTAAATAAATGGCACAGAGACGGCCAAGGCCTATATTCTTTACCTCATCCGCATATTACATTGAGAGCTATCACAGTTTACTTAAACTGAGCTCTTAATTGTTTGTATTTGTGGCACCTCAGGACCGCAGTGGCAGCAGTGTTCCATCTATCCTGAACCGTATGACCACCAAGGAGGCGCCTCCCACCTACCACAAGACCAACAAGTTCACTGGCGCCTTTCAGAGCATCATTGATGCCTATGGTGTGAACACATACGGGGAGATGAACCCAAGTATGTATTCACTGAAATCTAATATATCTATTATGTAATAAAGGCATGTTATGTAATATTAAATCTCACCATTATATTGTTCACCACCTTCTCATGTTTAAATTCAATACTAAAAATAGATGGAATGATAATCATAAACATGCTTATGACAATCATTATGACAATAATAATTACAATAAGGCCAGTGAGGGTAATAATCAATTATATTCCTGTTATTATTGTTTAGGGATGCAAGTTTTGACTTCTTTGTTTTCTTCTTAACATTTTTCAGTTAATTTTATCACCATCACTTTCCTTTTCCTTTTCTCTCATGTTTGGAGATGCAGGCCGTGGATTGTTTACGTTCTTGTCTTTTATTTCAGCTCCGTATACCATCATCACCTTCCCCTTTCTGTTCTCTCTCATGTTTGGAGACGCAGGTCACGGGTTCGTTATGTTCCTGTTTGCCCTGGTTCTCGTCATCAAGGAGAAACAGATCATGGCCTCCAAGTTGGATGATGAGGTGAGGTTTTCTGTCAGGAAACAAATAGTTGGAAATGAGTCAGTTGAAAAATTCCTTCATTGTTAGTGTGTGTGTTTAAAAAGTTAAAAAGACATCATTTTAGGTAGATTTTTTGTTTCATACCATGCCCTATTATGATCACAAAAAATGGCAAGCTTGTGCAAATATAAGAAAGCGTCCATTTTTTCATATACAGGGGCTACCACTTAGTTACCATTGCTTATCTGTTTTTATGTTTTCCCCCCAAACAGAAATGATAGCATATAGTGAATGTCTTGTATTTCCAGATTGCAAACACGTTCTTCGGTGGGCGTTACATCATTATGATGATGGGCTTGTTCTCCTGTTACTCCGGTATGATCTACAACGACATCTTCTCCAGGTCCACCAATATATTTGGTTCTTCTTGGACGGTGCCTGAAAGTGAATTCGTAGTGTAAGTTTTTTTAATGGAGAGCATACAGTAAAGATTTTGTACATAACAGGCTATGATCATCGTAGCAAAATAATTCTTTTATTTTTGCGTAATATTTTCTGTGAAAAGGTTAGCATTGATCTTTTTCTAAAAAACGAAAAATTGATCATTGTTTAGGTTGCTAGTAATTAATACTGAATCTAGCTCACAATTTTTACTTTAATATCTGTCAAACTTCCTTTATATATATAGAGCACATAATTTATATATTTAATTATATAACTGGAATGTTTCAGGAATGGCACCCGGAGCCTGAAGCACTTTCCCAGCCAGCTGCAGGGTGACCCCAACATGACAGCCTACTTCACCAGGGGGGTCTACCCATTTGGAATAGATCCAGTAAGTGGGAAAACTTTCACTGACCACACGTTGCACCCATTGACCCCTAACTGCACTTATTGACCCTCAAATCAGGCAGGCTTGATCAGATGCAAATATGACTAAAGAATGAGTACATGATTGAGTGGTGATGCTCTCTGTAAAGAAGGGCAAACTGTATGAGTTTCAATACTTGCATGACTGAATCCCTCAATATGACACATCTTCACTCCTCTTTATCTACTTCAAATAGAAATTGACCAGTACAATCCCTATAATTATTTACTCCCAAGACCTATACTTTTCCATTATTTTTCAGGTATGGCAGTTGGCTGAGAACAAGATCACTTACACCAACTCCTTTAAGATGAAGCTGTCTATCATCATGGGCGTGTTTCAGATGATGTTTGGGGTCTGGTTAGGACTGTTTAACCACATGTGAGTTGTTTGTCATTATGAGGAGGGGTGGGGGGAGGGACAGTTTTGTCTCACATCTTTGCTAAAAAAAAATAATTACAAATAGTAATGGTAGTGTTATGCGGTCTAAATGATTCTGTAATGTTTGCTATCTCTCTGCAGTACATTAATTGTCTAATGTGTAAATTATAATATTGGTAATCCTAAAAGGAAAACAAAATTGAGAAATAATGGAGTTTTATTGATTGTCATTATTGTCTAGGATTCATAATATTGCCTTTTTTCAGGTATGAAAGTTTTTACACAGACATTTAATGTGTTTGTTTTATTTATTTGTTTATAATTATTATTATTATTTTTATAAAATTTGTTCATTGTATGTATTTTTGCATATTCCAGGCATTTCAAGAACAAGCTGAGCATATTTTGCGAGTTCATTCCTCAGGTGCTGTTCCTGCTGTGTATGTTCGGCTACCTGGTCCTCCTCGTCTTTGTCAAGTGGTTTGTCTTCAATGCCATTGACAATGGGATGAACACCAACTGTGCACCCAGTCTGCTCATTGGTTAGTGTGTGTTTTAGTGCTAGACTAGGGCGCCTGGGTCACAAAAAGAGCTATGGCCAGCTGAAAACTGGTCTTACACCCCATTTCCATAGATAAGATCGACCTACTTTAGATCGACCTAACTCCCTGGAGGTTCACGTCAAATAACTGTCAGCCGGGCGGACACGAAAGTTAATTACCCTCTTACAGCTTGTAGTAGGCAGGACGGACATTTAAGTCGGATTATCTGAAAGTAATCTAGTGAGACTCCCCGCGGGGATAGATCGATCTAAAATCTATGGGAATAGAGCCTTAAATTTTAGACTTTATATTTTGTCCACTTTGACACGAGTTGAATAGGTGGTGGTTCTGTAAGTACTATGGCTGTTTTGTTACTGCAGGGACATGGTAATTGTTTTAATCCAATACTGTATAAGTGGACTACTGTGGATTGTCAGTGAATTAAACCTAAGTTGGGTCTCGCAGCTTGGATCAATTATTGGGCTTAAGTTGTTTTGGGAAACGGGCCCCAGGACAAGGTCTCACAAACCTCTTAAAACTGAAAACTGATCTGAACTTTTATCTTTCTTTTTTCTTTATTTTTGCTCTTTGATTTAGTTTTTTTTCTGTTTTATCCAATTGTCTCAACTAGTTCATTGTTTTCATCTTCCACAGAAGATTAAAAACGTATAGTAAAAATTATGAAGTGGTTGTTTTTTCAAGGTCATTTTCATGTTGTTATTTCTAGGGTTGATCAACATGTTCTTGTTCACCTACCCTAAGAGAGGCCAAGCAGCCTGCAGTACTATCACTTGGTATGGAGGAGCTGTAAGTAGAAAACAACACAGACCCAGCAACTCATTTATACTATGCTGTGTTTATTAAGATGCTTTATTTGTTTGTTCTGTTGAATATTTATTTTTTATCTGTTTGTTAATTTACCTTTATTTATTAATCTTTGTTTGTAAGCAGTAGGCTCAGTGTTTATTTTTGTGTTTGTCCATTGTCTTTTTTTTTTTTTTTTTTTTTTTAATTTTTTGAAAGTTATTGATAACCATGCAAATTTTGAAACATATTTCAGGCAAGCTTCTTCGTTATAAACAATGGTGATGTTACACAAGAGGTATTGATATTACAGTTTTCTACTGCAGTTATGCAGTGAAAACTGCTTCAAAATATTATCTGATCTTCCCCTGATACACTTGTCTGGTTGAGGTGCATATCCACCCAGAAACCTCCCACATTTCCTTGGCTTATATTATGTCCCTACAGGAGACATAACTACCACCTTAGGTCAATTATTTGTACAGGATTCGTGAGGGGGAGAGGGTGTTAAAATTTGGACCAGTATGTCAGCTTCAAGCACTCTTACAGTGTTTCTTAGTAGACTGCATGTTTAAAGGGGTGCAAGAAATTGACAAATTAAATTGGAAAGGATGATCAGTAGATCCTACATTTAAAGTCTCTGACCAAATGTATTAAAATGTCTAGCAATGAGGTGGCTTTTTGGGAGGGGGTGGCTTTTGATTTTAGCGAGGCAACCCACCTCGCTCATATCCTTGCAAAGTTAACACTGATGTCTGTCTGATAGTCATGATTCTCTGCTTCTCTGACAATAAGTGAATAAGATTTCTCTTTTTACTCCTTATGAAGTAAACAAAATTATTTTGATTAAGAAATGATTCTTGAAAATTTGTACATGCAGACGTAGTGGATTAACCTGTATAACTTTAGAATTGATGAAAATGATACATTGTTTGTTGTGAATAGTAAAAATAATATAATGAAAGGATTAAACCAAGTCTATAAGCAATTTCTGTTCAGAATTTCAAATTTCTATATTCTGTCATTTTCTTTCTGAAGAATTGAATGAAAAGCATTCTATAAAAGAGACATTTCTGTGAAATTCCTTTACTGACTGTGACACATTACATTATGTGGGTGATCCATGGCTGATAGTTGTATAAGATTGAAAACTATGAGTACTTAATGCACTTTTTGTCAAGAAATAACACATACACAGAAATGAAAAAGTCCTTGACTTTTTCACCTGTTTAACATGTAAAAAAAATAAGCTATGATGAACATGTTTCTGCTACTCCATGTATTTGGTTTTAACTATCATAATTTCTGATTTAAAAGTTTTTTTTCTTTGATAATGGTACATACTTAAATTTGAGATGATATCCAGTATTAAGTGGTGTAAAATAGAAAAATATAAAAAAATTAATAAGTAAAAAACCCCTTAAGGAATCCTATTGCTGTTCTGGTGACCAAGAAAATCTTAAAATTTTTGAGAAGCCTAGAATACAACTTACCTGATGTATTTCTTCATTACAGGAAGGCCAAGGTCAACAGGTGTTCCAGATCATCTTAGTCCTGCTTGCCCTGCTGTGTGTTCCCTGGATGTTGCTGACCAAACCTCTGCTGCTCAAGTTCAGCCCCTCCATCAGGGCTTCTTATATGGTAAATTAAGACAATGTTGAGGCGTTTCATGTATTAGAAATTTATTTGCTGGGAAAAAACATGCCTTGAACTAGTCATATAGATTATGGGAATGGGAGATTGTTTATTGACTATAAGGAAATCGGATTGAGTGAGAATGTGGGAAATAATAAATTGAGTGGGAAATAATAAATTGAAAAATAGTGCATTTTAAAAATAGATAAGTATCCAGTCTGAAATTAAAAATATGTTTGGAGAATTTAATTTATAGAAACGAGCACTATTTATTTAATTGAACTTGCATTCATGTATTGTACGTAATAGTTATACCTGCAGCAAAGGACTACACTGTGACACACATGTACACACACGCACACACACACACACACACACACTGAATAATTATACCAACTGTGTACCACTAGAAATCACATGCGGAGCACGATGCACCAGCAGCTGAGCCTTCTCCAGACAGTGAAGTCACCCACCATGACGAGACTTCGCCGCTTGCCTCACATGAAGCTAAGGAGGTATACAGTGCTGGGGGGATTGTAGTTATGTGGAACTGGGGGGGATGGTTGCTGCTGCACTGAGGGTGTGGGTGTGACTCTAGGGAAGTGGGGTGCATTTGATGATGCTTAACTGAACCAAGAAAGCTCTACTGGTTTCAAAATTGATTGTTGAATTTTCAATGGCTGAAATTATTCAACAATTACTACAAGAAAATAATTCCTGACAATTTGTCATTGAATTGAATTTAGTAAATATTAGCTAGCTTGCTGAAAAAAAAAAGTCCTCAAATGTCAAGAGTTGTGAAATAACCATCTCACCCACCCCCACTGTCTGCTATCAGCAACCATCTCTGGGGAGTGTTATTGGTTTATGTTAATTGGGTGTGCTGCTGATTCTTTAGGCATCAAAGAAACATGGGGAACAGGCAGAAAGTGCCCCAGCAGACACCACTTCCGAACAGGAGATAATCCACCATGACGCAGTGCAAGTGTCCACGTCTGGAGCTGGGTTGCCAGCACCAGGGGGCGCTAAGGAGGAGGTCAGTCCATATCAGACGTAACAACGTGTGTGCTATATGTGCTGTCACATTATGTTTTTTTTTTTTCTTTTTTTTTTTTTTATTATTTTTATTTTTTGTCCATTTGGCCTCCATTGTTGTTGCTTGTTTGTGACTTATAACCACAAATCCTCTTATCCATCTTTATTTCCATTGAAGATAACTTTATCCTGATTTGTTTCTTCTCTGTGTGATGTAATACTAATATCTCCTGACTATTATTATTATTATTATTAAGCCTAAGTAACACTACAAATACAATTTGGTTTATATTCCCTGATTGAGAATTGGTAGCTAGCCTATGCTTCCTTTTAACTTTGCAGTAACACCTTTTTGTCACAAAATAGTTTGATTTCCTTATGCATTTATTAAGTACACATTGCCTCAGAAGTTCTCATACAACAATTAGGAACTTAAAACTTTATATATCTCACTAAATATTGTTTTCATTTTAATTATTGAAAGTCATAGAGTTTAAGATTTTGATTATCCAAACCTAGAGATGGGGAGACATCTTTCCATTTAGACACAATCATCAAAAAAGACAGAAGTCTTTTTGCTTATGCTGTGCATAACTCAAATAATACAATTTATTTTTGGCTTGCTTACATACATTTATATTAATAACAAAACTTTTTACTTAACAATATATGCTTTGAATTTTGTATAGCTATTACGAGGTGTTACTTAACCCTTAATTTCCTGAAGGTTTTTTCAATAATTACGATGATCTGCTTGCCAAGCTTACTTTCATTGGAAATCAGAATTATTGTACGAAAACTAGGTTCATATAAATATTAGCTGTAACATTATGCATAGGTGATTAATACAGAAAATTTGGTACGTAAATAAATGTTTGTCATAGCTAGAAATATTGAATTTCATCAAAATACTCTAAGGATTCTGAATCACTCTGATAGGTTTTTATACAAGAGATTGCCTAGTATATGGTTGTCAAGTAGAAGTTGAACTCTCTTACTTGTAATGAATTTTGCACAGAATTTAGTATTTACACTAGTTTTTACAGGAATAACAATAAATTTTACTATTGTTTGTTTCCTCACTTAAATCAGTGTAGAAAAAAATTAACTGTAAAATTGATTACTTTAAGTGCAGTCTTCCAGATTCATCTTTGCTCGTTATTTTCAAATGTTTCTCAAGATTCTTCTAACTTTCAAATTGGTCATTTTCCAACCACATGAAGTTCTTCATCCTGTGGAATTCCTGCGTGCCTTTCCAAATACCTCTCTAAATCACCTCCTTGACTAAGTTTTATAAAACCAGGATGACTTACAGTTTTCAGCCAAAGTTGGCTTCTCAACTTTCATTACCCACTTCTTTCAAAATCATAGCCAATTTTTTATGGTCCAACCTACAAAAAGAAAGAAAAAGGAAATTTGTAAAAAAAGTCTTTGAAAGTTTTTAAAGCACACAAGCTGTTTGCTGAGCATGGCTGACTGAATCTGTCATTGCAGTGGTGGTGGTTATATGATATCATATAGTGGAATACAGTACATACTGAAGTGGGCTACATTATGGCACTATATGCAGGGGCCTGCCTCACAAAAAAACCATTAGACAGAGATTCGTCTTAACATTTAGGCAAAAAGTTATAGTTTGTTTATGCCCAAAGCAAAACAGCTGTAGTCCAATTAAATGAAATATTATGCCTGTTAAAATGCAATCATGGCTAATGATTTTGACCAAAACTTTATCTCAGTGAATTATAACATCCGTATCCTAAATTGAAGTGACTCAAAAAAAAAAAAAATTGAGACAAAAAGATAAGACCAACTCACTGTCTAAAGTTCTCTTGTGCAAACTGACCCTGGCCTGTTATTTCTCCATGTCCACACTTAGTTCAGCACCTTTTAGTAGAACACATTGATGTTCACTATCTTGTTGATTTTCATTTGTCATTACTGTTGTCTTCCTAAAATTATGTTGAAATGGTAGACTGGAAGTGAACATTAAAATACCCTAAAAAAGTACTAAACAAGTGATGGACATACAAGAGAAATGGCTTGTTTGTGGGTTTTATTGGGTTGATTTATCAATTTATTATATTTATTTTGAAATTGATTTTATTTTCTTTTTCAGATGTTACCTCTTAATCTAGTTTGAGTTGAATTGATAATTTTATTGCATGTAATTTAGATTACAAGGCATGTGTAATAAGTTCAAACCACTCATGAAAATGAATTCAAATTTGCAATTAATTTGTTATAGTGGCTAACTTATAACCTTTTAAAAACAAGAAGTAACATATGGCTGCATTTTGTATGTTTGCAGTTGGTATAGGGTTATTAATTGTAATTGGACGGATATATTTGATTTGATTAATTTACATTGATAAACTTAATTTTAAATGTTTGAATCCCTTCATAGTTTTTCATTGATGAAAGATTATGTAATGGATAGAAATCGGTCACAGGCTGACTTTGATAACTGCAAAGGATATGTTCTACATGTTTTTCTTTGGGAGAAATTAGGTCTCAGTATTGTTTAGCTGGGGGTTGTTCCACCTCACTCAGTTTCAGATTTTCAGATCTGTATTCTTTTCAGTCCGTTCATCCATCCACCTGGTCATGCATATGAGTACAAATGAATTTTATGTATATTGACTAATAAATCTATCTGTCCATTGCCCACTGCCAGGACTTTGACTTTGCTGAGGTGTTCATTCACACAGCCATCCACACTATAGAGTATTGTCTGGGCACCATCTCCCACACAGCCTCCTACCTGCGACTGTGGGCTCTCAGCCTGGCCCACGCACGTAAGTTATAAGCATGGTTAGAGATGTCTGGTCAGACCACTGTCTGTCCATTTCCTGCGTAAATGAATGGTGTGTTAATTATAAATGACCCATTAATTGTTATAATTATTAATTTGTGATAATACGATTGCTGGGGTCTGTCCCAGAAACTGGTCTGAAATTGGTCTTGGCGTACAATTTGAAAAGATAAATTTCTCCTTCACAATGAAAAAAAAAAGAAAAAATGGGCAACGTTTTTTTTTTTAACCGAGTCCCTAGAACAAGTGTTGATTGTCTTGAAAATAAAATTTACTCTCAGTAATGGAAATGAGTTGTCATTCATCCTCTGTATCGTCTCTTTTCCAGAGCTGTCTGAAGTGTTGTGGGACATGGTCCTGCAGATTGGCCTCAGACAGGGCAGATATTACGGTGGTGTCATCCTGGTTCCTATCTTTGCTGCCTGGGTTGTGCTGACCATCGCCATCTTGTTGTTGATGGAGGGCCTGTCAGCTTTCTTGCACACTCTGCGTTTGCACTGGTTAGTATGGTAGTAATTGAAGCGCCACAATATGTGCCACATAACATGGTGTGGGAAAGTGTGTCTGTATATCCTGGTCAAAGTTTGGGGATTAATTGAAGAAGTCTGAGCACACAGAATTACATGCCTATAATATACGAGGAGAAAATAAACAAAATTGACTTGATGCAGGTCAATATATTTTTGTCAGACTTTTTTTTTTTTTTGAAAACTTTGCTATATGTCACCATAAGAAATTTTAAGTACTTTTTTCCTTTTACTCCAAACATGAACGTCTTTCTGTTCCAGGGTGGAGTTCCAGAGCAAGTTTTACAAAGGCGAGGGCTACGCTTTCCATGCCTTTGACTTCCAGCAAATCATTGAGACAGCTGAGGAGTAGTCGTGCTTGGTGACAGAACCCCATCGAATGACCACTGCACATACCAATCATGGTCATATTGTTATTATTATGTTATCTGGATGTTATATATTATCAGTGACTCTGGATGTAATTGTTATAAATCATGCATGTCTGTGTTTTAAACAATGGAATTAATCATTTAACTCATTGTGACAATGTAAATTCTCAAAATACAATGTCCAATCTACTTTTGCTCTGGTAGAATGTTTTTGAGTCTCATTGTTAATTTTGATTTTTCCCAATTTAAGGTATTTAAAGAATTGTAATTTGATATTTTTTCTAAAGAATCAAAGAATTGACATTAAGCTTTGAAATTAATTTAAGTTTTGTGCAAAAATTTGTCCCATTCTACTAACATTTTTCATGTTTTAAAGCGTTTCATAACTGTTTAAATGTGCATTCAAAATCTCTCTTGTAGTGGCTTTATGCAAAAAGAAAGTACTATCATCACTCTTTTCAAGATGAAATATGAGCTCCAAATATTGATTTATGAACAGTTGACAAACCAACTTTGAATTTATTTATCATATAATACAGACATTTCCCAGTTTGACATTCTTTAGTTACTGTTATTTGGTGAAGGGCATAACGTAAATTATATGCTGTTGGTGGCAAAACGTTCTCTCCTGGTGGAATTGTAAATGGTATGTGTACTTAAAAAGTACACTCATAAAGACTGACTTTAATGGTGAAATGTGGGTGCTATTTCTGGTATGTTAAACATGATACACATATATATCAAAGTGCAATATAAGATATCTTTTCACCTCTGCACCCTGATTGCGGAACAGTAGTGATAGGTAAACTTGATGTTTTCGTATGTCTCGATGGGGATTCTTAATGGAAGGTTTATTTGTAACAAAATGGTGGTCTAATAAAAGCTGTCTTAAGCAAAACATGGGTCTTGTTGTTTATCTACTTATATATGATTCCAAGTATATTGCACGTGAAACGAGTTTTTTATAGTCGATTGAGCACAAAATGAGTAGTAAGTGGCTTTCCACAGGGTGTTTGAGTCCGTAAATTGATTCAAAAATAGTTATTCGATTTTATGGGCGCCAAAGATCCACAGTGTGTCTTTGTTTTAAAGTAAAGCTGATGAAACCTAAAGTAATTTCTTGCGCACTTGCACAGTTCTGTGAAATAATAGCTTAACTTCTTTTTATATTAGATGTAAAAGATATATTTCTGAAAACTAAGTTCATGTCACACATTTTAAAATGATTATTTAAATTTTATCAAATGCCCCCGAGTGAGCCACAGGTTGAAAGCAAGAGAAACTTTTATTTAGTGGCATTTGCACGCAGTTTAGACCAGAGTATTGCTTAAACGTCAAGTCAGTCGTCTAAATCGTAACGTGTGTAGAAATCTCAACTGGCACACTTTCGGCTTTTCTTGGCTAAGATATGTTATCGATGTTGATACGAGTATCTTTTCAGCATCCTAACAAAAATTTAGCAACGCCAAAATTTGTTAGGATTTTGTCATAAAGCGACTCTCTTTTCAATTAGAAGATTATCGGTGGAGCAAAAGATATGCTATTTTGACGTAGAAACTGCATGAGACTTCAAAACCTGGTGGGTACCTTCTATCCTTGACGTTCTTGTTTTTGAAATGGTTTCAGTCAGTTGGCAGTTGTTTACGGCCCACGCATGGTTTCTGCTTGCTGCAGCTGATTTACATTGTTTTAATCAGAAACTAGTAAAAACTGGAATTGTTTATCCCCTGTTGATTTATTATATAAGCAGCATGAACAACGATATTTTATCAGGAATATTTTAAAAGAAACTAAGAAACAAAAGAAATAAAAATCTTTTTAGTTTTTTCCGTAATTAAAATGCGTTCATTGCAAGGCATTTACAAGACATGTACTAGTACAAGGCATTATTTTTCTAGTTGGCACATTAAGTATTTACTATTCATTCCCCATGCTTAGACTCGATACCTACGGTGAATCTATCCTAACAGTAAGACAGCTTTTTGTAAAAAAAAAAAAAAAATTCAAAAGTTCATTGGCCAAATTTTTTCTTCTACAGTAAGTGAGTAACTTGCCTGGATAAAGTTAAACATAAACAAATAGCTGGTGATTATAATCATCTGACTTTTTCCTAAATACAGGTCAAGATCAAAGATCAAAGAGGCAGGTAGCAGGAGGGTGGCAGAAACATGTAAACTCCTATATATGTGAATCAATTTGTACAGGGCATTTGTACATGTGCTTGTCTGGTCCAGCTTGACTAACATCCCAACATGGCTCATGCAAGATCAGACTCACCCCTGGGAAGTAATGCAAGGGGGTAAGTACTACTCAGTAGTAATATAATATAAGGTTTAAGTGTGTACAGTGCGTCACATTCCTGTTTCATGTTGTCATAAGGTGAATACAGACATTGTACAGTATTAGTACTACAGATGGAAGTTTGGTCTACTGGTAGTTCTGTACGGGGGCGTCTCGATAGTCCGAAGGTTCATTGGTGCAAAGGTTCATTGGTCCGAAAAATGGGAACATTTTCATCGGTTTTTTAATCAAGGGTTCATTGGTTCACTATAGAACCTTCGGACCAATGAACCTTCGGACTATTGAACCTTCGGACTATTGCTACGGCCCCGTTCTGTACAGGTATTAATGAGGTTCACCTCATGTTAAGCAGTCAACAACATTGGCCATTAGTCCTCATTGACCACCCTGAGCTTCAGAGCTAACTTGACACTAACCTTTTCACTGTAGCCTATCTCCATCGTGTCAAGTAACCTCTGACGAAAATAGTTTGACCTATTTTATATAAGCCAATCGAATCCATGTTTCAAAATTTTTCACCAAAGTTTGGTGAAAACGCTGATTGGTTGATCGTCAATCGGCAATCCTCGGCTGATTCCGCAAGCTCCATACTAACAACATAGTTATTGTTGAGTGCGGAGACATCCGAGTAGTTCCGAGTGGTTCCGAGTGCATAACCGTACACAAAGAAAGCATGGAGTATATCGGAATTGAAACCAGAGCAGTATGATGCCCTGCATCATTATCTACTGAGGGATGATGTATTTTGCGTGCTGCCCACAGGTTACGGCAAGTCCCTGATATTCAGCCTTATCTTTGATTGGTCCGGATTTGAACAAAGCGCGCTTTGACTCGTTCGCGTTCATTGGCTAGATCGTTCAATGAGTCATTGAGTGCGGGCTTTAAATTTGATTGGCGGGCGGCGGGGGCACTCGAATCTGGTCAGAGGTTACTTGACACGATGGAGATAGGCTACAGTGAAAAGGTTAGTGTCAAGTCAGCTCTGAAGCTCAGGGTG